>JASAUF010000053.1:0-102500 GCA_030180095.1 Magnolia changhungtana | reverse complement strand
ACTCATATAAAGCAACTTGTTTTGGATGAACTAAAGAAGAACAAGTAGGGGATGCACCAACTCAGATACTACTTATACATGAATGCCAAATTCGAGGATGATGAATCACTAGCATTTCTTTTAAATCTTCCAAAACTAACATAGGATTCTGCTTTAACATATAACGCCCTGGGATGGGGTGATAATGATTTTAGATTATTGCTATCAGCAGGTAGCAATTATTGCTTTGAAGTGCAAGTCAACCATCGATCATTGTCAGGCACCCCTCACAATAGGGCTTGGAGAGGAAGCACAGAGCACTGGTGGCCTGCAGGTGCGAAAAAGCCGCAAGGAATTCCACCGTGTCGATGCCAGGATCGAAAGCAATGCAGACTTCACCTTACGGAACGACTTTTTAAGTTTCACAGAGAGGGGCTCAGCCCGGGTCTGAAATGATAAGTTGTAGCTACGAAGAAAAATCTGGCGTTTCTTGGCTCGGTCTAGTCTGTAGCAGTAAGACCCTCGATCCAATCTCTTTGTATGTCGAAGAGATGGCTTGAATTCGCTCCTCACCTTGTTCAGTGCTTTCCTGGAAGTGTCCCTGCAGTAGCTCCATCGTGGGTCCCTTTGGTCTAACAGCGGAGAGTAATCAAGCCGATGGTTGAGAGATAAGCTGGCTGTTCTTACCATTGATTTCATGTTGGTAAGTTGATAGGATTTGTTTGGCTTGGGGTTAGGCAGGTAGAGGATTAGCTTTATAAATTGGAGGAAAAGGAGATTCAGGGCGGCCGGAAATATATTCGAAGAAAACAACAGAAAGAATAAAATAAAATAAAGGTCATGATAGGCGTCTGCTAGAAAACAAACAAGCATTTCACCTTCCCTCACTAATCAATAAGCAAACAGAGGATCCAAGAGCAGAACGAAATAGTCTTCTTTTGACTTTGACATTCCCCCGGCCATTCCCACAGCCTTTCAAGGTCCAGCATCTTCTCCATCTCTAAGAAGTTGATCAGGTGGTAAGGATCATGGGACATAAATTATCTTTGGGAGGGATCCTAAATCATAGGTCTACCCCACATAATCAATGGTTGGACCTTGTTTATTATTATTAACATGGATAATTCATTTTCCATGCCAAAATGATCTGATTCTTAATATATATAATTAAAAAAAAACGGACACTCCACGTCATTGATGGGACATATTTGCTAATGTAATAAATTTGGAACAACCATTTTGGATTCATCCATTGATGATTAGAATCACATTATTTGAGTGATTTTTAAGAGGGATGTATGACCAAAGGTGGGCTCCACAGGATGACCTTCTAGACGGACCTTCTAGACCAAGGAATGAACCTTTTGTTGTATAATTGGCAAAGAATGTCCTGTTTTTTTTTTGTTTTTTTTTTTGCATGATCATATGGCTAGTATCATCAAATCAAAAGTAATAAATGAAGATGGATATGCAATCAAAGTTGGGATTCACATGATAAACAGTTTAGATTTACATTTCCTATCTATTGATTGAATGGTTAAGATTATGTAGAAAATTTATTTATAAAAAGGATGGACAATAAGCATATCATGGACAGATGAAAATAATCCATATTTAAAATATATATATATATATATATATATATATATATATATATATAAACAAGCATATCATGGATGGTCCATGTCCCTGTGTATACTTGTCAAATGTAATAAATATGGATCTTCATTTTCTATCCTTTGATCTATTGTTTAGGTCATCATATCATACTTGAGTTTTTATGAGATGGATAATCTAGACCTTGTTGAACCTTTTCAAGTATAGTCTATATTAACTACAGTTGGTCATCATGATATTTTTTAAAATGGATGAGCAATCAAAGATGGATCCCAAATACAATGTGGAAAACACCGGATGATTGTTCTATATCTTGCACTTATTTGCTAATTGAGTAGGTGATGCAGGACAATTAACCACTTGCTCTAAAAGCTTGAATTGATAGAGCATGTTGAATTAATCCATTTATTTTATAGGGTAGGCCTCACGTCCTATGGGTTAGGATCTTGGCCAACCCCCCCTCCCCCTCGTGGGCCTAACTTCACATGGGTACCACCTCACACGAGACACCCGCCTCATATTGGTGGGGCCCACCCCACACGAGCCATCCGTCTGAGGCCGCCTGATGTAGAGCGGGTCGCGGATAGTTTTATGGCCAAGATGGATCAGAAAAGGCCCGGTCGGCGACAGAAGTGATCTAGACCATCAGACTTTAAATCGGGTGTATCTCACAATCCGGAATGAGTTACCCGACGTAAAATATATGATTTTGGGGTAGAACGAGCTACTTTAGCCAACCAACTCTGCTTTGCGGGGTTGCAACGCCCGAAATTGCGAAAAACCCCTGGATCGACAGTTGTTTCCCTGTTTTAATTTCGTTTTTATTATAAATAGTAAGTTTTAATTTGATTATAACTCTTCATCCGTCAGGCTTCAGGAGTTGCGCCCAACGTGAAAAGAGCTTAGAATAATTAGGAGAACAGTTTGGTGAAGCCAAATAGGACACTTACTATTTTTGGCCAAAAACCTTGCGCACTAGTAGACATCATGATCGTCTATAAATAGTAAGTTTACTATTTGTAGTAAGTCGCGATTTCTAGGAGTTTTAGTTGTAGTTTGATTCTGATTTCTTTCTCATTGCTTGGTACCCCTATTTAAAGGGTTGTGAACTCATTTTTATTCATTCATTAATCAATTTCGAATTTATTAGAATTTATTTCTATTTTATACTTTCTTTCCTTGTGGATTTGAGAAGTCTCTATGAGGAGTCTAGGGAAGTTATGTGGATTCGGAATACTTATCCTTTTGAGGAAGACGGTGCTCGACCTCACGTCCTCCCCTGCGTCACCGCCCACCCTGAGTGTGCCCCTTCATCCCACAGGCCACTCCACTTGAGCCTGGTATGAAAATACCCCTGCATTATCAAGTTTAACAAATCACCTTCTCTGCAGTGTAATCGCCCACAATGGATAGGTCAGTCATGATTGGCCAATCTAAGATGTCATCTACTCAAAAGATTGAGGAATCTAGGAGTCGCCAATCCATGATTGAGAATTCCTCTATCTTTGCAACTACCCTTGGACAGTACAAGGACTCAAAAGAGCCTAATAACAAAAGGGCATCTATGACTTAATGGTCCTCCTGCAACTAACAAGCATTTCATAATAAACAAACCTCAAATGGGCTATTGAGATATTGATTCTTTTAGCAATGCCCCAACTTTCTCAAAGAGTTGGGTTGATCAGCACACGGCTACAAGGCAAATTACATATTCGACAAGTCAATACCGTTAATGCACAGGCATCATTTGAGTGTATGTAAGTTGGGATCTCAGGAAGTGGTCTTCCTTAGAAGTTGGTAGTCATGTCATTGTTGTTTATTTGATAATTCTATATTATTGTTGAAATTGAGTTTTTTTTTTTTTTTTTTTTATAAAAAAAATATTTGGATGACCTAATCTTGTAAGTCATCATATTAGACATGTTTTGTGCATACACAACCTTTTCTACATATATGAGATTGGAGGGCAATGCATGTAATTCAATGTGAATGGGCTCTCTTTTAATTGTCTATTGTTTGGGCCCACATTTGCGTACTGATCCCTTAAAAATAATTCTTTCGATGGTTCATTAATCAATAATTAAGACAGTGGAGAATCCATGTTTATTATATTAGAAAGGGTCCAACCTTTTGATGTGGACCGTTTTTCGTGTGGGGTCTACCTTGATAGGATGATCTTAATCATCATCTGATGAATGGCTAGGAGAACGATGATTCATGTTGATTATACTAGAAAATGTCTGATCAATGAAATGGATCATCCATCATGTGGGGGCCGGCCTTTGATTCCCATCCATCTCAAGAAACATTTTGATCGGATTCCTAACAAGCCTATCAATGTCTTAGAAAATGGATGTTATATATTGATTATGCTAGAAAGATCTGGGCATTGGTTATTGTTTGGACCATCAATCTATGGTTATATATGATTTTTCATGTTACATGAACAGATCATAGCTTATTCATGATAAGGTAGAGGATTTGGCTGCTATATCTGCTGGCAGCATAGGCAAGAGTCCAATTCCTAGAATGTGATTGTAAAGCGGAGAAATACCATACTCTGGCAGCATATGACGCTTGATATATGCAACCGCTCAGGAATTACACACGTGGCATACATTATCTGTGATTAAGCTAAACTGGTTAAATTGTGGAACCCAATGAGGTCAGGCGAGATTTACAGAATCAGATTATTTGAATAATCATAACCATGGATTCATGGTCGACAGTTATTTATTCAAATGAGATTACTGAATTTCTTTCATTTTAAATGGGAGTTTTACAAACAACTACCTAATTATTTACATTTCAGTAGCTTTTTCCGGAAAGGTTGTCAAACAGATGTAATTATCATTCTGATAACTACCCTCTTGGCCGCAGTGCGAGCAAATGAATCAGTAGCTCAGGTGGGGCTCGATCATGATGTTTAATTATTGGAAATAGTGACAGAGGCCCATGGGCCATCAAAATTAAGCACCATCACCTTCAATTTTTTTGTTCTAAATAATCTCTATGCTGTTGGAAAGCGATGTTGTGGCTTGATTTTTGGAAGGCTCATCATGCCACTCATACCATTGGATGCATATTCCATTCCAAGTATGGGCCCTGAGCCAAAAATTAGAGTTGACTTGTGATTAATGTGGACCACTTTTTTTTTTTTGTTTATTTTAAATTTAATTATTTTTTTTATTTTTAAGTTGGAAGAAAGATGTATGCCCTTGAATTTTATGAGGCTCACCATGATCATGTGAAATCCACTTTAATCATTTGATGCCATAGTAAAATTTAAGCCTAAGCCTTAAAGCCAAGCTTATCCATGATCGTGCTAAGGAAACAGTTCGTTTGAGAAAGTGGATTGCATGGTGCATTGTTTGAATTATCTCCTCTGTTTACATCCATTTTCGGTGCCCTAACATGGACCAATAAAAAGATGCCACGTGGTGTTCTATGTGTTTGCTATAGTTAGAATCGTACTCACACCAGAAGAAAATATGTTTTTTTTTATCCTCCTTTGGTTGTGCGGACTTTGATCAAGCCCTTTAAGGGGATGAATTTTTTGCATACCAAGTGGGCACGATTAATGTGCCCATTAAATGAGGGATGTGCCTGACAAGGTTATAAAAGATCCGCTGGTGAGTATATCTTATCTCATAACTAGATATGATCTCATCCGTGAGGTTGTCTCTTACAATCCTTCTAAAATGAAAAATTTCCCTAAAGATGTTCAAAGAATCAGCAACGATCTAGTAAATACTGAAGAACTATATATTGAACCAATATCTAAGTGAACTCAGCCTTGGATTGGGTCACGATAAGGAGAAACAAAAATATCATTTGAGTTGGGTCTATAATCATGACCAGTTCGAAATTAAGAGAATGGGAGAACTAGATCCAACCTAATCTGATAACAAATCAGTATTGGGGGTTAAATCTCATCTCACTCCAAATCATCACCTCAAGGATAGTTAAGAATGAAGGAGGTGGTTTGATCTGGATCGACCAACACCTTAAAGTTGAAAAGGTGGGCCATCAAGAGACTTTAAATGGCCAAATTCGATAGAGATCAGTCCTTGAGTTTCCCGGACCTTCGTCTAATTGTCTTCATCAGAAGAACCTGGGAGCACCAAAGGCTTTTGCATAGGATCAATTCCAACCAAAGGCTTTTGCGTGAAATCAATTCCAAGAGTGTCTCTGTGAGTGTAGGAGAGAGTCTTTTTTTTAAGACTCTCCATCTCTCAATGCAGTTGAATCCCAGCCTCTCTCCTCATCTTACGGCTTATATGAAGGCTCACACATAAATTCCTTGCAGTATGGTTCGCAGGAGACCATTATATATATATATATATATATATATATATATATATATATATATATATATATATATATATATATAAGCATGCTCACCTATGCACATGCGCACCTTTGCACACGTGATATGGGTGTCGAATCCGAACGGTCCATAAGATGCGGAATCCCATGAAACCTTAGGGGGTGAATTTTCACCCTGATCTAAGATTCTGGTGGGACATAGCAAAGAGAAATTCAAATCAAGGGAAGAAACTATTTGCATTTTTATGGCCCACCGAAGTTTTGTTTCAAAGTAAAAATTGATACCAGGGGGTTTTATGAGGTTCTGCTTCACGTGGACTGTTCAGATTTTTGAGACTCACTAGATATGATGAGTTCTCAAAAAAGTTCGTAGGTAGTCCGTTCGAATTGGTTAGCAGGTGAGCGTTCCAATATATATATATATATATATATATATATATATATATATATATATATATATATATATATATATATATATATATAATAAACCATCCATTTTAAAAGATTATTTTAGGGCATGAGCCTAAAAATGAGCTATATCAAATGCTCAAGTAGACCACACCATTGAAAGTAGTGAGATTGAAAACCTATCATTGAAAATTTCTTGGGGGCACATAATTTTTGGATGTAAGTCATTTTTTACCCCGTGATGTTAAATTAAGTTTTGAATCTAATGTACGGAGTAGATGCAACACTTATCCCACGATGGGCCCCACAACCCTTAATACATGACAACCTAGACTATTAATACACGACAACCACGACTGGCCCTTAACACATGAAAACCTCGACCCATGACACATACTCGATGGTGGGCCCCACGGACAACATCCTTGTAGTGTTAAGGGTCATGGGTTGAGGTTGTCATATGTTAAGGGTGTAAGTTGTCATAGGTTGAGATTGTCATATGTTAAGGGTGTAAGTTGTCAGGTTGAGGTTGTCATGTGTTAAAGGTAGTCGTCAGGGTTCAGGTTGTCGTGTGTTAAAGGTATAGGTCATCAAGGTTCATGTTGTCATGTGTTCAGGGTCGAGGTCATTATGTGTTAAGGGTATAGGTTGTCATTGCCGTGGTTACCATGTGTTAATGGTCCAGGTTGTTAGGGTCCATGTTGCCATTGTTATGTGTGAAGGGTCGAGGTTATCATTGTTGAGAGTTATGAACCTTTAGACACCATATGTGGGGCCCGCGATGGGGTATATGTCAAACTCACTCCGTCCATTCTCGTTGGAATTTCATAGAAGGCCATAACATGAAGATTGAGCCACATCCGCCAATCATGTGGGCCACACCACAAGAAAATAGTTGTTAGTGAATGGTCACCATTATTGCTTGCTAGGTTTTGTGAGGCTTTGATCCTTCTAATTTTTTATCTCATGAAGTAAATTGAGCTTTCAAAATGGATGCCCCATCTAAGTTACCACAAAGATCCCGTGGAAGGCTTCCCTCACCAATCGCGTACACGCCGGAGGGAAGGGGAGTGGATCAGGTACAACCTCACCCAATATTGTGTGGCCCGTACCATGGGGCCCACCTTCATGTATGTATTCTATATCCATGATGTCCATCCATTTTTCCATATCATTTTAAGGCATTATTTAAAAAATGAAGTAGATCCAATTATGAGATGGACCATACCATAGGAAACAGCGGTGATTGACTATTAATAGGCCATAAAAGTTTTGGATCAAGTTGATATTTATTTCCTCCCTTCATTTTGTTGAAAAAAGTCTTAAATTGATTTTGGGTGTTGCTCGACTGGTCGTGGGTCAGCCATGACCGGTCGTGGGAGCCGCTTGACTCAAAGTCCAGCGACTTGGGATTTTTGGTGTCCGAGCTGCTTGACCGGTCGAAAGGATGGCTCGATCGGTCGTAGGGGTCCCACGACCAGTCGTAGCCTCGGCTCGACCAATTGTAGTTATGCAGATTCGTTTTCGAATTTGATACGGACTGCAGATTCTGTGTCACCTTTCCCAAGGGTGCGAAAGAGGAAGTTGCCTAAACTATAAATATGTGTTCCTAGGGTTTTTCTAGGTATGAGAAATAATTCTAAGGCTTTCTAAAAAGGGGTTCTAGGGAAATCAAAGGGTGTAGCAAGGGTGAGATTCGAGGTTGTTCAAATCGGGTAAGTCCTCTTTCTTTTTAATTTTTATTTTCATAGTGGAGATCTGTCGCTTTGTGCCATGGTTTTTTCCCACAAGAGTTTTCCACGTTAAATGTATGTGTTCTCTTGTATGTGCTTAGTACCATTAAATTGCTATCCTAGATCTAAATTTGTGTGATTCCGCAGGCCAAGAAATCCCAACAAGTGGCATCAAAGCAATCGTTGGGGCACGGATCTGAATATGAGGGATTAGTAATAATGGTGAGTGCTAGGTATGAGATTGAGAAGTACTCAGGGAAAAATAATTTTGAGTTATGGAAAATGAAGATGACGAGTAGAATGCTCTTGATAAGAAGGCCTTATCATTGATCCGTTTATGTCTCACGGATGAGGTTCTCTACAACGTCATGAGGGAGAAAACTGCGGCTAAGTTATGGGCGAAGTTAGAGGATGTTTATGCGAAAAAATCCTCTGAAAATTGCCTACACTTGAAGCGGCAGTGGTATAACTTCAAGATGGCAGAGGGTGGAGATCTAGAGGCTCACATCAGCAACTTTAATAAATTAGTTTGCAAATTGCTGGATATGGAGGAAGTGATGAAAGATGAAGAACAAGCATGTATGTTGCTGAATTCTCTTCTGGCGTCGTATGAGTCATTCAAGGACACTATGTGCAGCATGAATAAAACCCTGAGTGTCGACACCGTTATCTCAGCCCTTCAAGGGAAGGCTATGAGACAGCTAAATAGCGATATGAGGACATCTTCTGATGCACCATTTAGAGTTGGTAGGAATTCTGAACAAGCTACAGGTTCTTCATGTTATAGATCCAAATCCAAAGGTAAGGGCAAAGGAAAGGTAAAGTGCTAGAATTGTGGTAAGGAAGGACATGTGAAGAAGGATTGTGGAAATCCTAAATCAAATAGAGAAGATTCTGAGGCTTCATACAGGGAGGCCAATGTTGCCATGTCAGATGGATCGAGTGGATGTGATGGTGATGTTTTGTCTGTGTCTACTATCAGACAACCATACGATGATCGTAAGGACGAGTGAATGCTAGACACAGGGGCATCTTTTCACATGACTCCTCATCGGAGTTGGCTCGCCAGCTATAACGAGTGAGATGGTGGACAGGTGTTTATAGGCAATGACTTTGCCTGTAATGTTGTAGCTGTTGGTATGGTGCGCATCAGGATGTTTGATGGGATGGAACGTACCTTGATTGATGTCAGGCACGTTCCTGATTTGAAGCAGAATCTGATTTCTCTTGGTGTACTTGAGACAAAAGGATGCAAGTACATAGGTATTGATAATGCTCTTAAGGTATCTAAGGGGGCACGGGTAATCATGAAAGCGCAATGACTCGGTAATATGTACAGGTTGATCGAGAGCACTTCAAAAAGTGGAGTTGCAGTGGATGTAGCGGATTTCACCTCTGCACGTGTGTAGCATGTTGGGCATGACCATATGAGCAGGCAAGGCACGAAGGCTGAGACGTGTAGACAGGGATATAGAACAGGTGGAGCAGTCACCTGTGAGAAGAATCACACGTCATGATCGCAGGATATCGACGAGGTACATGGACGACTCCAATATCGCAGGAGATTTACCTTCTATTCAGATGGCTCTAGATGAGCCTGGTGCTGAGAAGTGAAAGATGACTATGGGCAATGTGATGGATTCATTGTACCAGACCGACATATGGGAGCGGGTGGAGCTTCTAGTGGGCCGGAAATTGGTTGGATGCAGGTGGATCTTCAGGAGGATACAACATAGATACAGGACAAGGTTGGTAGCGAAGGGTTATGTTCAGAGAGAAGGGATCAACTTCTCAGAGATATTCGCGCCGACGGTATAGCAGGTATTTATTAGATCCGTGATTGGCGCTGGTTGGCCAACGTGATCTTGAGCTGAAAGGATGGATGTGGAGACTGCACTTCTGTAAGGGAAAGTGAAGAGCAGATCTACATTAAGCAACTAGAGCGGCTCGAGGTTCAAGGGACTAAGAAAAGACTTTGCAGGAGGTCGTGGTTCGACCTGTCGCCTAGGCAATGGTTTGATTCCTTCATGGATGAAGGATCAGGGGACTGCAAAGATGGTTCTTGGCATTGAGACTGAAGGAGGAGTAGGCTTTGGTAATCATAGGAGGAATACCTTGTGTATAGGTATTGATCAAGGATATGATGGGCCAGGTAAAGCCAGAGAGCGTTCCCTACACATCTCTCCTTAAGTTTTCCTCAGAACATGTCACAAAATAGATAAGAAAAAATAGGATATCTCATGAGCCTTATTCGAATGCGGTTGGCAGTGTATGCCATGATCTGGATTAGACCGGTTATTTCACAGTCTATCAGTGTTGTGAGCAAGTACCCCGACAAGCGGTTGGGTAGCAGTGAGATGGTAAGAAGACTACGTCTTTCTTTTTGAGAAGACAGGAGCAAATATGGTTGAGCTTGTGGATTTTGATCCAGCGGACATGCTCACCAAGGTCGTCCCTACAGAAAAATTCAAGTTCTATGCAACTTCCCTGGGCTTAGCGATGGCGTAAAAGAAGGACTGAGTGTGCACGAGAAGCATTGATTGAAGCTATGATACGATGAAGAGATAAGAGAAAAGGTCAAGGAGCTATACGGTTGAAGATTGAAGACTTGGTGGAGATTGTTGAAAAAAGTCTTAAATTGATTTTGGGTGTTGCTCGACCCGTCGTGGGTCAGCCACGACCGGTCGTGGGAGTCGCTCGACTCAAAGTCCAGGGACTTGGGATTTTTTGTGTCCGGATGGCTCGACCGGTCGTAGGGGTCCCACGACTAGTCGTAGCCTCGGCTCGACCAGTCGTAGTTACGCAGATTCGTTTTCGAATTTGATGCGGACTGCAGATTCTGTGTCGCCTTTCGCAAGGGTGCGAAAGGGGAAGTTGCCTAAACTATAAATAGGTATTCCTAGGGTTTTTCTAGGTATGGGAAATAATTCTAAGGCTTTCTAAAAAGGGGTTCTAGGGAAATCAAAGGGTGTAGCAAGGGTGAGATTCAAGGTTGTTCGAATAAGGTAAGTCCTCTCTCTTTGTAATTTCTATTTTCATAGTGGAGATCTGTTGCTTTGTGCCGTGGTTTTTTCCCGCAAGGGTTTTCTACGTTAAATCTGTGTGTTCTCTTGTATGTTCTTAGTGCCATTGAATTGCTATTCTAGATCTAGATCTGTGTGATTTCGCAGGCTAAAAAATCCCAACACATTTTTAGCTTATGTAGCCTTATCAATAGATTGGATGGAAAATAAACACTATGGAAACATTAAGGTGCCCCTAAGAAGTTTTTAATGGTAGGATGTTCCATAACCACCGATGCTTATGGTATATAGTCCACCTGATTATTGAATTTGATTTATTTTTTGGATATTGCCCTATAATGACACTACAAAAAAGAGGGTTTTTAGCGACGAAACGCATTTTCATCGCCAAAAGTCACTTTTAGCGACGAAATAAATTTTCGTCACTAAAAGTGAGATTTTAGCGACGAAAGTTTTCATCGCTAAAACTAGTGTATTAGACTTTTAGCGACGAAAATTTTCGCCGTTAAATGCTCCTCACATTTACTTCGATGTGGAATAAATTTCTTTTAGTTGCGAAACTTTTCGCAACTAAAAATACTGTATGAGACTTTTAGCAACGAAAATTTTGGTCGCAAAAGATTCTAAACATTGTCTTAAACTTTTAGCGGCGAAACCTTTCGCGGCTAAAAGTCTTGTACTGTACAAGACTTTTAGCAACGATAATTTTCGCTGCTAAAACTAAACTAACATATCTTTTAGCGGCGAAAAGTTTCTTTTTCAAAAAAATTATTCCAATTCAAAATACGTACGAAATTCTTGATATACTCCAGTTAACAATATATTCCATCATATTCATCCTGATACACACATTTCATCATATTCACATTCACATTAATCTAAACCCAAACAACATAAACTTTTAGCGGCGAAAATGTTCGTCGCTAAAAAATACTATACAAGACTTTTAGCAGCGAAATGTTTCACTGCTAAAAATATTTTTCAAAAGATTTTAGCAGCGAAAATATTTGTGGCAAAATAAATTTTCCAAGACTATTAGCTGCAAAAAATTTCGCCGCCAAAAAATTTCAAAGACTTTAGCAGCGAAAATTTTCGCTGCAAAAAAAAACATTTCCAAGATTTTAGCAGCGAAAATTACCGCTGCCAAAAAATTCTAAGACTTTTAGCAGCGAAAAGTTTCGCTGCCAAAAAAATTTCCAAGAAGTTTTCACTGCTAAAAAATCGTTCCACTTTTAGCGACAAAAATTTTCGTCGCTAAAAGTCTTTTTTTCTTTAAATATACAGGTCAAAATTCTGCACAAAATTCCTGATATACACCTGTTAACAATATATTTCATCATATTCATCCCAATATACACCTGTTATATAATATATTTCATCATATTGACATTCACATCCAACTAAACCCAAACCCAAACATAAACTACATTCATCCAAACACAAACAATCTTATCTGTATCACATTCATTCACACATAAATACATATAAATTTAACATAAACAAATAAACAAAAAATCACAAAGATAAAGGCAGAGGTGGTGGGGCATCGGTGGGTAAGCGTGTAACGAAAGCCTGAAACATTTTAGTCATCCGTCGCTCATGCTCCACCCGCATCTCCTACATCCTCCTCTCATGCTCCTCCCTCTGCCTCACCAACTCCTCCTCCATCCTCCTCTGCCTCGCGAGCTGATCCTCTATCCTCCTCTCCTGCTCCTCCCTCTGCCTCGCCAGCTCCTCAGGTTTAGGTTTAGGTTCAGGTTATAAGTATAGGTTTTGGGATTTGAGAATATGTTTAGGGTTTAGAGTTTAGGGTTTAGGAAATCGGGTTTAGGTTTGGGTTTCAAGTTTAAGCTTAGGTTAAGGTTAGGGAGTTGAGATTAGGATTAGGTGTAGGTTTAGGTTTAGGGATTTGAGAATACATTTAGGTTTTAGGTTTAGGTTTAGGTTTTAGGTTATAGGTTAAGGTTTAGGTTTAGGTTTAGTTCTTTGTTAGGTTATAGGTTATAAGTTTAGGTTATAGGTTTAGGTTATAGGTTATAAGTTTAGGATATAGGTTTAGGTTTTGGTTAAGGTTATAGGTTTATGTTCGATTTAGATTTAAGTTATGGGTTATAGCTTTGGGAATTGAGAATAGGTTAAGGTTTAGGTTTAGAAACCGGTTCTGGTTCTGGATCGGGTTGAGGTTTGGGTTTTCAAGTTTAGGTTTAGGTTTAGGTTAGGGAGTTGAGATTAGGATTTGGTGTAGGTTAAGGTTGAGGATTTGAGAATACATTTAGGTTATAGGTTTTTAGTTTAGGTTTTAGCTTATAGGTTTAGGTTATAGGTTTTGGTTTTGGTTATAGGTTTAGGTTATAGGTTAAGGTTAGGTTTAGGTTTAGGTTATAGGTTATAGCTTTGAGAATTGAGAATAGGTTATGGTTTAGGTTTAGAAACCGGGTTTGGGTTCGGATCGGGTTTAGGTTTGGGTTTTCAAGTTCAGTTTAGGTTTAGGTTAGGGAGTTAAGATTAGGATTTGGTGTAGGTTTAGGTTTAGGGATTTGAAAATAGGTAAAGGTTTAAGTTTAAGAAATCGGGTTCGAGTTCTGATCGGGTTTAGGCTTGGGTTTTCATGTTTAGGTTTAGGTTTAGGTTAGGGAGTTGAGATTGGGATTTGGTGTAGGTTTAGGTTTAGGGATTTGAGAATAGGTTAAGGTTAAGGTTTAGGTTTAGGAAATCGGTTCGGGTTCGGGATCGGGTTTAGGCTTGGGTTTTCAAGTTTAGGTTTAGGTTTAGGTTAGGGAGTTGAGATTGGGATTAGGTGTAGGTTTAGGTTTAGGGATTTGAGAATAGGTTAAGGTTTAAGTATAGGTTAAGGTTTAGGTATAAGTTTAGGTTTAGGTTTTAGCATATAGGTTTAGGTTTTGGTTTTAGGTTTATGTTAAGGTTATAAGTTTAGGTTATAGGTTATAGGTTAAGGTTTAGGTTATAGGTTTTTGTTTAGGTTGAGGTTATAGGTTTTGGTTTAGGTTATAGGTTTAGGTTTAGGTTTTAGTTTATAGGTTTTTGTTTAGGTTGAGGTTATAGGTTTTGGTTTAGGTTTAGGTTTTAGTTTATAGGTTTAAGTTATAAGTTATAGGTTTAGGTTTTGATTTTAGGTTTAGATTAGGGTTATAAGCTTAGGTTAAGGTTTAGGTTACGTGTTTTGGTTTAGTTTAGGTTATAGGTTATAGGCTTTGGTTTAGGTTTTGGGTTTATGTTAAGGTTATATGTTAAGGTTATAGGTTTAGGTTTAGGTTATAGGTTATAGGTTATAGCTTTGGGAATTGAGAATAGGTTAAGGTTTAGGTTTAGAAACTAGGTTCTAGTTCTGGATCTAGGGTTTAGGTTTGGGTTTTCAGATTAGGTTTAGGTTTAGTTTTAGGTTTAGGTTTAGGTTTAGGTTAGGGAGTTGTGATTAGGATTTGGTGTAGGTTTAGGTTTAAGGATTTGAGAATACATTTAGGTTTTAGGTTTTAGGTTTAAGTTTTAGGTTATAGGTTTAGGTTTTGGTTTTGATTTTAGGTTTAGGTTATAGGTTATAGGTTATAGGTTATAGGGAATTGAGAATAGGTTAAGGTTTAGGTTTAGAAACTGGGTTCGGGTTCGGGATCGGGTTTAGGTTTGGGTTTTCAAGTTCAGGTTTAGGTTTAGGTTAGGGAGTTGAGATTAGGATTTGGTGTAGGTTTAGGTTGAGGGATTTGAAAATAGGTAAAGGTTTAGGTTTAGGAAATCGGGTTCGGGTTCTGGATCGGGTTTAGGCTTGAGTTTTCATGTTTAGGTTTAGGTTTAGGTTATGGAGTTGAAATTGAGATTTGGTGTAGGTTTAGGTTTAGGGATTTGAGAATAGGTTAAGGTTAAGGTTTAGGTTTAGGAAATCGGGTTCGGGTTCCTGGATCGAGTTTAGGCTTGGGTTTTCATGTTTAGGTTTAGGTTTAGGTTAGGGAGTTGAGATTGGGATTTGGTGTAGGTTTAGGTTTAGGGATTTGAGAATAGGTTAAGGTTTAGGTTTAGGTTTTAGCATATAGGTTTAGGTTTTGGTTTTAGGTTTAGGTTAAGGTTATAAGTTTAGGTTATAGGTTATAGGTTAAGGTTTAGGTTATAGGTTTTGTTTAAGTTAAGGTTATAGGTTTTGGTTTAGGTTATAGGTTTAGGTTTAGGTTTAGGTTTAGGTTTTAGTTTATAGGTTTAGGTTATAGGTTTAGGTTTTGGTTTTAGGTTTAGGTTAAGGTTATAAGTTTAGGTTAAGTTTTAGGTTACAGCTTTGGTTTAGGTTAAGGTTATAGGTTTTGGTTTAGGTTAAGGTTTAGGTTTTGGGTTTATGTTAAGGTTATAGGTAAAGGTTATAGGTTTAGGTTAGGTTTAGGTTTAGGTTTAGGTTATAGGTTATAGCTTCTGGGAATTGAGAATAGGTTAAGGTTTTGGTTTAGAAATCAAGTTTGGGTTCGGGATCGGGTTTAGGCTTGGGTTTTCATGTTTAGGTTTAGGTTTAGGTTTAGGGGTGTTGAGATGGGGATTTGGTGTATGTTTAGGTTTAGGGATTTGAGAATAGGTTAAGGTTTAGGTTTAGGAAATCGTGTTCGGATCGGGTTTTGAAGTTTAGGTTAAGGTTTAGGTTTTAGGTTTAGGTTAATGTTAGGTAATAGGTTATAAGTTTAGGTTATAGTAATAGGTCAAGGTTTTAGGTCATTGGTTTTGATTGAGGTTAAGGTTATAGGTTTAGGTTTAGTTTAGGTTCTTTGTTTCAGGTTTAGGTTTAGGTTATAAGGTATAGGTTTAGGGAATTGAGAATTGGTTTGGGTTTAGGTTTAGAATTGGGTTTGGGTTCTGGTTCCTAGATCAAGATCGAGTTTAGGTTTGGGTTTTCAAGCTTAAGCTTAGGTTTAGATTAGGGAGTTGAGATTAGGATTAGGTGTAGGTTTAGGTTTATGGATTTGAGAATACATTTAGGTTTTAGGTTTAGGTCTTAGGTTATAGGTTAAGGTTTAGGATTCAGGTTTAGGTAAATGGTAGGTAATTGGTTATAGGTAATAGGTTAAGGTTTTAGGTCATAGGTTTTGGTTTAGGTTAAGGTTAAGGTTTATGTTCAGGTTTAGGTTTAGGTTATAAGGTTTAGGTTTAGGTTATAAGGTATAGGTTTAGGAATCGGGTTTGGGTTCGGGTTCGGGATGGGTTTAGGTTTGGGTTTTCAAGGTTGTTTTATGTTTAGGTTAGGGAGTTGAGATTATGATTAGGTGTAGGTTTAGGTTTAGGGATTTGAGAATACATTTAGGTTTTAGGTTTAGCTCTTAGGTTATAGGTTAAGGTTTAGGATTTAGGTTTAGGTGAATGGTAGGTAATAGGTTATAAGTTTAGGTTATAGGTAATAGGTTAAGGTTTTAGGTCATAGGTTTTGGTTTAGGTTAAGGTTATAGGTTTAGGTTAAGGTTTAGGTTTAGTTTTAGGTTCAGTTTTAGGTTTAAGTTATAAGGTATAGGTTTAGGTAATTGAGAATTGGTTTGGGTTTAGGTTTAGGGAATTGAGTTTAGTTTTAGGTTTAGGTTTAGGGTTTAGGGTATAAGGTATAGGTTTAGGGAATTGAGAATTGGTTTAGGTTTAGGTTTAGGGAATCGGGTTTAGGGTTTAGGGTTTAGGGAATTGAGAATTGGTTCACTTGAGCATGGGTGTATGGTGCCTATGTTGTAATTATAAGATTTGTAAGTTAGATAATTAGTTACTCGTTTGAGGATTTCTATGGGGCCATACATAGATATGGTGTATTTTTGGTAGCATAGAAATCGCTCAAATTGTCCCATTTTGGACAGTTCAAGGTTAGATGGAAAGTATGCTTTCATACACTCTATTTAAATGTTCATGCTTGATCCGCGGTCCATCTCTTCGTTTCTCTCTGGATATGTTTCTTTCGTTCCGTATCCAATGTCAAATATCTTTACATTGATTTAGATATTTGGCATCGGAATGTAACCTAAGATCAACTTATCTGGAGAGGCATGGGGAAATGCTGCCAGATTTTTGGCGTGGACGTTTAAATGGGAATATGAAAGTATTACAATCTATCCAACCTTGGATGAGTAACTAATTTAGGATTTAATTATATTGTCTTATAATTGATGGAGCAGACTCGGATGTGCGTCGGAGCTATCCGGATGAGCGGGGGTCCTTGGAAGGTGGGAATCGCTGTTATGACCATGATGAAGCTGTCCATTTCCTATGGACAACATTGGAAGGGCCTGACCATTTGAACAAGCCGTGTTTATGTCTGTATTTGCTCGAGATTAATGGAACAGACCCAGATGTGCGTCGGAGCTATCCGGATGAGCGGGGGTCCTTGGAAGGTGGGAACTGCTGTTATGACTATGATAAAACTGTTCATTTCCTATGAAAAGCATTGGAAGGGCCTGACCATTTGGACAGGCCGTGTTTATGTCTGTATTTGCTCAAGATTAATGGAGCAGACCCAGATGTGCGTCGGAGCTATTCAGATGAGCGGGGGTCCCTGGAAGGTGGGAACCGCTTTTATGACCATGATGAAGCTGTCCATTTCCTATGGACATCATTGGAAGGGCCTAGCTATTTGGACAGGTCATGTTTATGTCTGTATTTGCAGGTACCACACCCTTAACCTAAACCTATAACCCAACCTAAACCTATACTTATAACCTAATCCTATTCTCAAATCCCTGAACCTAACCTACACTTAGACCTTAACCTTAATCTATAACCGATTCTCAAATCCAACACCTATTACCTAAAACCTTAACCTATAACTTATAACCTAAAGCTATAACCTATAATCTAACATTAACCTAAACCTAAGACCTAAACCTAAACCTATACCTATAACCTAAAACCTTAACCTTAACCTAAACCTATAAACTAAAACCTAAACTAAACCTAAACCTTAACCTATAACATAAACCTATATGCTAAAACCTAAACCTAAACCTAAACCTATTCTCAAATCCCTAAACCTAAACCTACACCAAATCCCAATCTCAACTCCCTAACCTAAACCTAAGCTTCAAACATGAAAACCCAAGCCTAAACCCGATCCCGAACGCGAGCCCAATTTCCTATGCCTAAACCTTAACCTATTCTCAATTCCCAAAGTTATAAGCTATAACCTATAACCTAAACCTAAACCTAAACCTAAACCTAAACCTATAACCTTAACTTATAACTATAACCTAAACCTAAAACCATAACCAAAACTTATAACCTACACCTAAACCTTAACCTATTCTCAAATCCCTAAACCTAAACCTACACCTAATCCCAATCTCAACTCCCTAACCTAAACCTAAGCCTAAACCCGATCCCGAACCCCAACCCAATTTCCTAAACCTAAACATTAACCTATTCTCAATTCTCTAAAGCTAAACCTACACCAAATCCCAATCTCAACTCCCTAATCTAAACCTAGGCTTAAACAGTGAAACACAAGCCCAAACCCGATCCCGAACCCCAACCCGATTTCCTAAACCTAAACCTTAACCTATTCTCATTCCCAAAAGCTATAACCTATAACCTATAACCTAAACCTAACCTAAACCTACAACCTTAACCTATAACCTTAACATAAACCTAAAACCTAAACCTTAACCAAAACCTATAACCTTAACCTAAACAAAAACCTTAACTTACAACCTTAACCTAAACCTAAAACCAAAACCTAAACCTATAACTTAAACCTATAAACTAAAACCTAAACCTAAACCTAAACCTTAACCTATAACCTAAACCTATATGCTAAAACCTAAACCTAAACCTATAACCTAAACCTAAACCTATACTTAAACCTTAACCTATTCTCAAATCCCTAAACCTAAACCTATATTGTTAATCCCAATCTCAACTCCCTAACCTAAACATAAGCCTAAACATAAAAACCCAAGCCTAAACCCAATCCCGAACCCGAGCCCAATTTCCTATGCCTAAACCTTAACCTATTCTCAATTCCCAAAGCTATAACCTATAACCTAAACCTAAACCTATAACCTAAACCTATAACCTTAACCTATAACCTAAACTTATAACTATAACCTAAACCTAAAACCATAACCAAAACCTATAACCTAAACCTAAACCTATACCTAAACCTTAACCTATTCTCAAATCCCTAAACCTAAACCTACACCTAATCCCAATCCCAACTCCCTAACCTAAACCTAAGCCTAAACATGAAAACCCAAGCCTAAACTCCGATCCCGAACCCCAACCCGATTTTTCTAAACCTAAACATTAACCTATTCCCAATTCCCTAAACCTAAACCTACACCAAATCCCAATCTCAACTCCCTAACCTAAACCTAGGCTTAAACATGAAAACACAAGCTCAAACCCGATCCGAAACCCCAACCCGATTTCCTAAACCTAAACCTTAACCTATTCTCATTCCCAAAAGCTATAACCTATAACCTATAACCTAAACCTAACCTAAACCTACAACCTTAACCTATAGCCTTAACACAAACCCATAACCTAAACCTAAACCTATAACCTTAACCTAAACAAAAACCTTAACTTACAACCTTAACCTAAACCTAAAACCAAAACCTAAACCTATAACCTAAACCTATAAACTAAAACCTAAACCTAAACCTAAACCTTAACCTATAACTTAAACCTATATGCTAAAACCTAAACCTAAACCTATAACCTAAACCTAAACCTTAACCTATTCTCAAATCCCTAAACCTAAACCTAAACCTACACCTAATCCCAATCTCAACTCCCTAACCTAAACCTAAGCCTAAACACGAAAACCTAAGCCTAAACACGAAAACCCAAGCCTAAACCCGATCCCTAACCCGAGCCCAATTTCCTATACCTAAACCTTAACCTATTCTCAATTCCCAAAGCTATAACCTATAACCTAAACCTAAACCTAACCTAAACCTATAACATAAATCTATAACCTTAACCTATAACTATAACCTAAACCTAAAACCATAACCAAAACCTATAACCTAAACCTAAACCTATACCTAAACCTTAACCTATTCTCAAATCCCTAAACCTAAACCTACACATAATCCTAATCTCAACTCCCTAACTAAACCTAAGCCTAAACATGAAAACCCAAGCCTAAACCTCGATCCCGAACCCGAGCCCAATTTTCTATGCCTAAACCTTAACCTATTCTCAATTCCCAAAGCTATAACCTATAACTTAAACCTAAACCTATAACCTTAACCTATAACCTAAACTTATAACTATAACCTAAACCTAAACCATAACCAAAACCTATTACCTAAACCTAAATCTTAACCTATTCTCAAATCCCTAAACCTAAACCTACACCTAATCCCAATCTCAACTCCCTAACCTAAACCTAAGCCTAAACATGAAAACCCAAGCATAAACTCGATCCCGAATCCCAACCCGATTTCCAAAACCTAAACATTAACCTATTCTTAATTCCCTAAACCTAAACCTACACCAAATCCCAATCGCAACTCCCTAACCTAAAGCTAGGCCTAAACATGAAAACACAAGCCTAAACCCGATCCCGAACCCCAACCCAATTTCCTAAACCTAAACCTTAACCTATTCTCATTCCCAAAAGCTATAACCTATAACCTATAACCTAAACCTAACCTAAACCTACAACCTTAACTTATAACCTTAACATAAACCCAAAACCTAAACCTTAACCAAAACCTATAACCTTAACCTAAACAAAACCTTAACTTAAAACCTTAACCTAAACCTAAAACCAAAACCTAAACCTATAAACTAAAACCTAAATCTAAACCTAAACCGTAGCCTATAACCTAAACCTATATGCTAAAACCTAAACCTAAACCTATAACCTATACCTAAACCTTAACCTATTCTCAAATCCCTAAACCTAAACCTATATTGTTAATCCCAATCTCAACTCCCTAACCTAAAACATGAAAACCCAAGCCTAAACCCGATCTCTGACTCGAGCCCAATTTCCTATGCCTAAACCTTAAGCTATTCTCAATTCCCAAAGCTATAACCTATAACCTAAACCTAAACCTAACCTAAACCTATAACCTAAACCTATAACCTTAACCTATAACCTAAACTTATAACTATAACCTAAACCTAAAACCATAACCAAAACCTATAACCTAAACCTAAACCTATACCTAAACCTTAACCTATTCTCAAATCCCTAAATCTAAACCTACACCTAATCCAATCTCAACTCCCTAACCTAAACCTAAGCTTCTAAACATGAAAACCCAAGCCTAAACTCGATCCCGAACCCAACCCGATTTCCTAAACCTAAACATTAACCTATTCTCAATTCCTAAACCTAAACCTACACCAAATCCCAATCTCAACTCCCTAACCTAAAGCTAGGCCTAAACATGAAAACACAAGCCCAAACCCGATCTCGAACCCCAACCCGATTTCCTAAACCTAAACCTTAACCTATTCTCATTCCCAAAAGCTATAACCTATAACCTATAACCTAAACCTAACATAAACCTACAACCTTAACCTATAACCTTAACATAAACCCAAAACCTAAACCTTAACCAAAACCTATAACCTTAACCTAAACAAAAACCTTAACTTACAACCTTAACCTAAACCTAAAACCAAAACCTAAACCTATAAACTAAAACCTAAACCTTAACCTATAACCTAAACTTATATGCTAAAACATAAACCTAAACCTATAACCTATAACCTAAACCTAAACCTATACCTAAACCTTAACCTATTCTCAAATTCCTAAACCTAAACCTACACCTAATCCCAATCTCAACTCCATAACCTAAACCTAAGCCTAAACATGAAAACCCAAGCCTAAACCCAAACCCCAACCCGATTTCCTAAATCTAAACCTTAACCTATTCTCAAATCCCTAAACCTAAGCCTACACCAAATCCTAATCTCAACTCCCTAACCTAAACCTAAACTCGAACATGAAAACCCAAACCTAAACTCGATCCCGAACCACAACCCAAACCCAATTTCCTATGCCTAAACCTTAATCTATTCTCAATTCCCAAAGCTATAACCTATAACCTAAACCTAAACCTAACCTAAACCTAAAACCTAAACCAATAACCTTAACCTATAACCTAAACTTATAACTATAACCTAAACCTAAAACCATAACCAAAACCTATAACCTAAACCTAAACCTATACCTAAACCTTAACCTATTCTCAAATCCCTAAACCTAAACCTACACCTAATCCCAATCTCAACTCCCTAACCTAAACCTAAGCCTAAACATGAAAACCCAAGCCTAAACCCCATCCCGAACCCCAACCCGATTTCCTAAACCTAAACATTAACCTATTCTTAATTCCTAAACCTAAACCTACACCAAATCCCAATCTCAACTCCTTAACCTAAACCTAGGCCTAAACATCAAAACACAAGCCCAAATCCGATCCCGAACCCCAACCCGATTTCCTAAACCTAAACCTTAACCTATTCTCATTCTCAAAAGCTATAACTTATAACCTATAACATAAACCTAACCTAAACCTACAACCTTAACCTATAACCTTAACATAAACCCATAACCTAAACCTAAACCTATAACCTTAACCTAAACAAAAACCTTAACTTACAACCTTAACCTAAACCTAAAACCAAAACCTAAACCTATAACCTAAACCTATAAACTAAAACTTAAACCTAAACCTAAACTTTAACCTATAACCTAAACCTATATGCTAAAACCTAAACCTAAACCTATAACCTAAACCTAAACCTATACCTAAACCTTAACCTATTCTCAAATCCCTAAACCTAAACCTACATCTAATCCCAATCTCAACTCCCTAACCTAAACTTAAGCCTAAACATGAAAACCCAAGCCTAAACCCGATCCCGAACCCCAACCCGATTTCCTAAACCTAAACCTTAACCTATTCTCAAATCCCTAAACCTAAACCTACACCAAATCCTAATCTCAACTCCCTAACCTAAACCTAAACCTGAACATGAAAACCCAACCTAAACCCGATCTCGAACCCCAACCCAAACCCAATTTCCTATGCCTAAACCTTAACCTATTCTCAATTCCCAAAGCTATAACCTATAACCTAAACCTAAACCTAACCTAAACCTAAAACCTAAACCTATAACCTTAACCTATAACCTAAACTTATAACCTTAACCTTATCCTAAAACCAAAACTAAAACCTATAACCTAATCCTAAACCTATACCTAAACATTAACCTATTCTCAAATCCCTAAACCTAAACCTACACCAAATCCCAATCTCAACTCCCTAACCTAAACCTAGGCCTAAACATGAAAACCCAAGCCTAAACCCGATCCCGAACCCCAACCCGATTTCTAAACCTAAACCTTAACCTATTCTCAAATCCCTAAACCTAAACCTACACCAAATCCCAATCTCAACTCCCTAACCTAAACTTAGGCCTAAACATGAAAACCCAAGCCTATACCCGATCCCGAACCCCAACCCGATTTCCTTTACTAAAACATTAACCTATTCTCAAATCCCTAAACCTAAACCTACACCTAATCTCAATCTCAACTCCCTAACCTAAACCTAAGCCTAAACATGAAAACCCAAGCCTAAACCCGATCCCGAACCCCAACCCAAACCCAATTTCCTATGCCTAAACCTTAACCTATTCTCAATTCCCAAAGCTATAACCTTTAACCTATAACCTAAACCTAAACCTAACCTAAACCTAAAACCTAAACCTATAACGTTAACCTATAACCTAAACTTATAACCTTAACCTTATCCTAAAACCAAAACCAAAACCTATAACCTAATCCTAAACCTATACTTAAACATTAACCTATTCTCAAATCCCTAAACCTAAACCTACACTAAATCCCAGTCTTAACTCCCTAACCTAAACCTAGATTAAACATGAAAACCCAAGCCTAAACTTGATCCCAAACCCCAACCCGATTTTCTAAACCTAAACCTTAACCTATTCTCATATCCCTAAACCTAAACCTACACCAAATCTCAATCTCAACTCCCTAACGTAAACCTAGGCCTAAACATGAAAACCCAAGCCTATACCCGATCCCAAACCCCAACCCGATTTCCTATACCAAAACATTAACCTATTCTCAAATTCCTAAACCTAAACCTACACCTAATCCCAATCTCAACTCCCTAACCTAAACCTAAGCCTAAACATGAAAACCCAAGCCTAAACCCGATCCCGAACCCCAACCCGATTTCCTAAACCTAAACATTAACCTATTCTCAATTCCTAAAGCTAAACCTACACCAAATCCCAATCTCAACTCCCTAATCTAAACCTAAGCTTAAACTTGAAACACAAGCTTAAACCCGATCTCGAACCCCAACCCGATTTCCTAAACCTAAACCTTAACCTATTCTCATTCCCAAAAGCTATATAAACCTATAACCTATAACCTAAACCTAACCTAAAAACCTACAACCTTAACCTATAACCTTAACATAAACCCAAAACCTAAACCTTAACCAAAACCTATAACCTTAACCTAAACAAAAACCTTAACTTACAACCTTAACCTAAACCTAAAACCAAAACCTAAACCTATAACCTAAACCTATAACCTTAACTTATAACCTAAACTTATAACCTTAACCTTATCCTAAAACCAAAACCAAAACCTATAACCTAAACCTAAAACTATTCTCAAATCCCAAAACCTATAACTCGAACCTAACCTTTCCCTAAACCTATAACGGAAGAGAACCTAACCTTTCCCTAAACCTATAACCTACACTTATAACCTAAACCTATACCTTAACCTTAACCTATAACCCATACTTACAACCTTAACTTAAACTTGTAACCTTAACCTAAACTCAATTCCCTAAACCTAAACCTATAACCTAAAGTTATAACCTAAACTATACCTATTATCAAATCCTAAACATATAATATAACCTAAACCTATAACTTAGCATAATCTTAAATCTATTTCCATAAACTGACTTTAGTCTTTTCATTGTAGACATGGATAAGAGTTGGATGCGAGCTAAGAACCGGTTTGGCCCAGAGTATAAAGAAGGGCTTGAAGAGTTCATGGAATTTGTGCGAAATCGGGCAGATTCAAGGAATAGGATTAGGTGTCCATATCGAAAATGCAAGAACATGATATTTAAGACTTTAGACAAAGTAGAGGACGATTTGTTCATAGTTGGGATTGACTAGGGTTACACTTGGTGGATCTATCATGGTGAAGATATGACCCATAGAGTTGAGCCCACTGAAGTCATTGCTGATCCAATTGTGCCGGATGACGAGGATGAAGACGTTGACGAAATGCAAGATATCATAGGGGATATGTTTAGGGAAACAACTGCGGATACTAATTTTGCAGCAACAAGCAGTAGCTAAGATATTCCTCCAATGGGTGATGACGAATCAGAAAAGTTTAGTAGGTTGTTAAGGGATGCGCAACGTCCACTTTATCCGGGGTGTAAAAACTTCTCCAAGTTAAATTTTCTTACAAAGTTACTTCATTTGAAGACAATAAATCGTTGGAGTAACAAATCGTTCAACATGTTGCTAGAGTTGTTGAAAGAAGCATTGCCGGACGGTGAGACATTGCCTAAGTCTCATTACGAGGCAAAATCCTTGATGTGAGACTTAGGCCTTGGATATGAACTCATACATGCATGTATAAATGATTGTTTATTATATCGGAAATAGCATAAGGATGTTGGAGAGTGTCAAGAATGTGGAGAGTCTAGGTGGAAGTATGGCAAAGCCAGGGATAAGAACATCCCGCGAAAGGTGTTAAGGTACTTCCCATTGAAATCAAGATTGCAAAGATTGTTTATGTCTCGTAAGACGGCTGAAGATATGAGGTGGCATAAGGAGAATTTTGTTCATGATGATAGTACACTGAGGCACCCTGCGAACTCTAAAGCCTGGTAAAATTTTGACAAGCAACATGACTGGTTTGCAGAGGATTCTCGCAATGTTCGACTAGGTCTTGCAAGTGATGCTTTTAATCCATTTGGTAATATGAGTAGCTCGTACAGTATGTGGCCAGTGATACTTATGCCATACAATTTATCTCCTTGGTTGTGTATGAAGGAGTCATTTTTCATGATGTCATTGCTTATTCCTGGACCCAGGTCACCTGGGAATGACATTGATGTATACTTGCGACCGTTAGTAGATGAGTTAAACGAGTTGTGGAGTCAAGGTGTACACACATATGACACATTTGCAGGACAGACATTTCGATTGCATGCAGCGGTTTTGTGGACAATAAATGACTTTTCCGCGAATGAAAATTTGTCTGGGTAGAGCACAAAGGACAAGTTAGCTTGTCCTACATGTGGTATTGAGACTTGTTCATTGTCATTGAAGCATGGTAGAAAAACGTGTTATATGGGCCATCGTCGCTTCCTTCCAAGTGATTATAGTTAGCGCATGAAGACGATGATCTTTGATGGCAAACAAGATCATAGGCCACCCCCGAAAGAGCTATCTGGAGAAGATGTGATGCAACAACTGAGTAACATTGGAGAAGTTAGATTTGGTAAGGCATCGCACTTGAAGAAGAGGAAACGTACAGTATTGGACTTTAACTGGAGGATAAAGAGCATCTTTTTTGAGTTGCCCTATTGGAGTGATATGAAATTGCGACACAACTTGGATGTCATGCATATTGAGAAAAATATATGTGACAATGTCTTTGGAACAGTGATGAACATAGAGAAGAAAATAAAAGACAGTTTCAAGGCTCGATTGGATCTATAAGAAATGGGTTTAAGGAAAGAGTTGCACTTGCAACCACATGAAAATTCGTATACCATACCAGCAGCCTGCTACACGTTGACCAAATTAGAGAGAAAACGTTTATGTGAATGGTTGAGATCGGTGAAGTTTCCCGATGGGTATGCGTCAAACATATCTCTGCGCGTAAACTTTACGGATTGTAAGGTAAAAGGAATGAAAAGTCATGATTGTCACGTCCTTCTGCAATGCCTACTGCCAGTTACAATTCGTGGATTACTAAGCAAGGATATCAGTGCGACGCTGATTGAGCTGGGGATATTCTTTAAGGATTTGTGTTCAAAATCGTTGAATGTGGATGTTATTAAAAGACTGGAGAGGGACATTGCCATAATCCTTTATAAAATTGAAAGAATATTTCCTCCTACATTTTTCGATGTCATGGTACACCTAGCAATTCATTTACTGCACGGGGCGAAGCTTGCAGGCCCAGTACAATATCGTTGGATGTATCCGATTGAAAGGTGGTAGAATCTGTTAAAATTTTTATTCATTCCATAAACTACATATATCCATATTTTCATACGTATAACACAGTGGTTTTGTGTACAGATACCTTCACACACTCAAACAATTTGTGAGGAATAAGGCACGACCGGAGGGGTTGATAGCTGAAGCGTACATTGATAATGAGTGCCTTACATTTTACTCCATGTATCTTCGTGGCATAGAGACTAGATTCAACCAAGAAGATCGGAATGCCGATGAAGGGCAGGAGCATGAACAAGGACTCATATCTATATTTACACAAAACGTTCGTCCTTTAGGATTCCCGACGTTTCAGGATATGGACCTTGGGGATCTAGCAAAGGCGCGTTGGTATGTGTTGCACAATTATGAAGAAATAGAGTCGTACTTGGAGTAAGTCTTCCCTCGATTTTTGTAATTCCTACATATGATGATCTTAATGTTTCTTGCTGACGATGTGCCATTTATGTGTAGTGAACACATAGATGAGATGAAGTCCAAATTCTCCACAAATTATGATCGGATGCATCAAGATCAGTTTTCAGAATGGTTCACCGAACGTGTAAGATTTCACATTGTATCTCACCACACTTAGAATTTCCGTTGTATTGAAAATCACTAAACAATTATATTTTGTACATGATAATAGATAAAGACGTTATGCACAAGCAACTCTGCAGATATGTCTGATGCATTATACTCACTGGCGTGTGGCCCTGATAGACGTGTATCTAGATATACAGGTTGTATTGTAAATGAGATTCGGTTCCACACTGAAGAACGTGAGAAGTACAGGACCACGCAAAATAGTGGGGTAGTTGTGAAAGGAACAAATGAGGAGGATAAAATTGACTTTTATGTCATTTTGACTGATATTATTGAGCTGAGTTATTGTACGAGAAAGCGAGTGTACTTATTTAGATGTGATTGGTGGGACATTGGAAATAAGAAGTTGGGAATACAGACTGACAACTACTTTACGAGCATAAATTTATCTCGAAAGTGGTTTAAGGACAACTCATTTGTCCTCGCCAGTCAGGCTGAACAAGTATTTTACCTCGCTGACACTAAGTTAGACAGTTCTTGGCACGTGGTGCAGAAAATAAAGCCCAGGAACGTATTTGACATTCCCGTACCAGAAGTTGAAGATAGCGAGGATGGGGGAAATGACACGTCTAGGGTTGAACAAGCATATCAAGAAGACATGCCATCTAGGGATACAGGACTGATTCAAGTATTGATATTGATGTGGTGTAATTAGACAGAGATGATGTGCCACCTGATCATATTGATGCCTCATTAATACAAGACATTGTTAGAGATGATATAGGTTTCATTTATGACAACGTTGGAGACTATGAGGAGGAAATACTAATCAGCGATAGTGATGGTGAAGAAGAAATAACCCTAAGCGATAGTGATATAGACGACGATTATTAAATGTACACATGATTTACATGTCATTTTTCAATTCAAATAATTTATGTATTCCATGTATACGTGAAAATTACAAATCATGATTAATTCCTTTTATTGACTTGTTTATAATTCACATTTACAGTTGAGACAATTTCTGATCATGTCATCCTCAAACCGGATCATGGCAGAAGCACGCAACGTACTTCATCAGCTGTTGCAGATGGACGTTTCGGTCCTATCTTCTTCTGGTAGGGCCATAGAGATACCCGATCTGGTTGATGAGTGTAGAGTGGAATATATCGACGACGACTCAGATGAAAGATTATACAATCTCAAAGAAATTCTGGAGCTGATGGAGATATATAAGTGTGAGAAACGAGATATGGAAGATGTGACTCTGTCACTTGCACATCTGAACGGAGTCCCGATAGATCAGATTTCTCCTATTGTGACTGTCATGTTGGCTATAAAAATGTCCAATGCTTCACACAAAATGACATACACTTCTGAAGCATACGATAACTTACGCAGGGAGTACTTCAGATAGTTTACCTCATAGTTGTTTCATATTAAACAAATATGTGTATTTAATATACAATGACAATGTGTAATGGAATTTCCAATGGTTATAAATTAAAGTTTACAATTTTATTATATTATGCTTGCATTATAGTGTAATGGTCTAATCATATTTTATTCATCTCTCTGAGCATAAGCACAAATGCATTATACCATCAACACTACTTGTATAATGTTTTAGTATATTCCACTTGTATTGACATTGTTTAAATTTATAAGTTCGTAGTTCGCACATATTCAGTGATGGCACCAGGTGGGAGAGTACGTTGTTTGTGCACTGGATCTACCCCTTCTACCCGTGATGCGACGGAGCCAGTATCGCCGTCGCATATTGCATCGCAGGCGCTGATCCCTTAGTCGCGCATACACCAGGCACTGCATGTAAGTTTAGACATATATTTCTTTTAATGATTTCTGTTTATGTTTAGACTTACATAATTCTGTTGCAACAACGTCGTCGACCAGCCGGCGAGGACATGGACCCACACGTGTATTACTTTTAGAGAGACTTACGCGTGAGGGTAGGGTGACGGTAGAGTTCCCACAGGACTGCA
The DNA here is from genome assembly GCA_030180095.1 of Magnolia changhungtana. Taxonomy (NCBI): domain Eukaryota; kingdom Viridiplantae; phylum Streptophyta; class Magnoliopsida; order Magnoliales; family Magnoliaceae; genus Magnolia; species Magnolia changhungtana. The sequence continues at coordinate 72,629 of JASAUF010000053.1, read as the reverse complement.
TTAGACCTATTGAGAATAATGCCATGTTGTTTACGTCAGAGGTCAGTGTCTTATACCGATCTTTGATTCCCCCCATCACCCCTCGTTAGAGAGACGTGACAGATGATGTTCGGCAGCTCATCCGTCAGCGCCTTCAGGTAAATTTTAGTCAATTAAAATTTATTTTATAAATGTTCATTTACGGTTAAATTATTTTCTTAATAAGTTTATTGCCTTAATCTATTATTTACGAAATTGCACGATAAATTTGACTTTGATTTAAGTGTTTCGCACATCTCCCATGCCATCGATGACATGATGAAGGAGCGGTTCAAGGATTACCGGTGCGTGAGCCACGAGGAGGTCGTACAGTCCCCATCGCTGCACGTGACCGATGGGGACTGGCGGATACTTTGTGATAGGTTTTCGTCTGATTCTTTTCAGGTAATATTTACATATTTACGATATCTTAGCGTAATAATTAATTTCGTAATTAATAACAATGTATTATGAATAATGTGTTAAAAAAAGGAGCAAAATAAATTCTGACAACAGAGGAAAGTTAGAAGTGAACCATGTAGCTGGTTTAAAGTCATTCGTACGACTTCGTCACGACATGGTAAGAAAGTACTGGTAATTATTACGTTTATATATTCTTTCCATGCATTTATATTAACTCTATTGTTCTTTTGATTGTGCAGCGAGATTCCGTCACTGGCCAGGAGCCCGGACCAGTAGACTTCTACAAAGGGACTCACTGTCGGCAGACGACGGGATCTTGGGTACATCCTAGAGCCAGCGAGATTTGGGTAAAAATCCTTACATTGTAAAATTTAATTACATTAAATTATAATAATGTCATTTTTTATGAAAATTTATATGTTTTCATTACAGGAGGAGATGAACACCTTACGCAGTTAGCCCATTCTCGATGGTACTCAGCGGAGTGAGCCAGAGATCCTGAGTCAGGTGCTTGGCACCCGTTCTGAATATATACGTGGGTTTGGTGATGAGGGTCGAATATTGCATATTAGACCCCGATTATTGCCCTATTTTACATACATGATAATGCTTAATGCCATATTTTAATTGTGTTTTTATTATAGGATGAAATCAGGAGCGTGTATTGAAAAATGATGTTAAAAGCGTGGATTTTACACTCCGAAGATACCAGAGCAAGGGATGGACTCAAGAGGACCAATATTGAAGAATTTACATGCCTGGGACCCGAGGAAATCAGGCCGTTCACGTTTAAAGAGGCCTGAAATTGGTACAAAATGCAAGATCACATGATTTCCGCCATCCAATTGACTCGAAACTTCATACATGTGATGAGGGCTGTAAATTAACCGTACATTTCAAATTTCAGCCCGATCACTAGGGAAGTGCCCCAACTGACAGATCAGTCCATAAACCGTTGATTCTGGGCCCACTTGATATCTGGACCTTCCTCAAAACTTACCTAGACGGTTTAAATGATATGAGAACAGGATGGACGGCTTGGATTTCTCGAAAACATTACAGTAGGCCCCACATGAGAAGTGTAATGCATATGTGCGCCGTGCACAAGAGCCGCACCGAACCGAGTCGGGCGGTCAGCAGCGCTGACCGCGCCTTCTCAACTTAAAAACGGCAATTGCCGTTACAGGAAGTTTCCTGTGTCCGTCGGTTGGCACTTGTGGGCCCCACCCTTTGAGCATTCAAATGATCTGGACCGTTCATTGTACTCAGAGGTCGGGCTTTATCCTCACCTAGGTGTCCTTTTGGACCCATGCATGGGTAAACACAGAGATCTCTCGGTTAAACGTAATAACGGCGACCAAATCATCTTGTGGCCCACACATATTTTACTCCGAAAGTACTCATTTCAGTTGGTTTTTCGTCATGGATCAATGGACGAGTGGATTTCAAAAAATTGGTGAAGGACTGGGCCCCACCACCATTGCGTACGATTCGCGTCCCCCGCTCGTAACGGTGAACGGACGCCGCTAGTCCGTTTTTGCGGCCGGGTGAGCCCCACACGTGTCCCATCCGTCCAATCCGTACTGGTCCCACCGTGTAGACAAGCGAGCACTTCAAAACCATGTTTCTACTTTATACCCATGCGTACACACGTGTGCGTGCATGAGGCCACAAAAGGTCGCTCCGCAACGTCCAAATCTGATTTTTTTGTATTCTCTTCTCTGGGCCGCATCATTGGACGTTCAAAACTACCTATTCTTGACGAAATTTTGTCCCGAATCCAATGGACAGGTGGATTTTCCAAAAACACTTCCATGGGGCCCACCGATCACGACAATGAAAGGGTGCGAAAGGTTTCGCTCAATTTGAAAATCCGGTTTTCCAGGCGGTTGTGGGCCACCATCTTTGATCATATGGCGATCCGAACCGTCTATCATGTAGAGGACCCAAGAAAGTCCTATGGGACGGTGTTTGTTGGAATTTGAACGAGGAAAGTATGGTGTTTTGAGGTCCTGAACTTGGTCATGAAAGGAATTTTCTCTGCACAAGGCGACACTTTTCCCAAATCCGAATTTCACCACTCCACCACTCCATCACCTATAAAAAGAGTTGCAAAACATGAGGAAGGACATTCAGAAATTGGAAAAAGTGGAGAATTCCATCTAGAGCAAAGGAGAGAAGAAAAAGAAGAAAGAAGAAAGAGAGAAATTGGTTTGATGTTTTTATGAATTTTTATTTATCCATATGTTTAATGAATTTTATGGGTAACTAATCTCTCACTAGGGAGATGAAACCCCTAATTTGAACACCTCTTTTTCTATGTTGATTTTATTTTAATTAGATTGGTTTGTTTCTTTCCTAGTGTGCTTGATTGCTTTAAATTCTATACTTCTCCATCTATGAACTTGATCGAGTCTATGGATGGATGTGGTCCATGCTTATTCTAAGTGCTTGTATCTGATCATGAACAGGTTCCTGTAGAGGAAGAAACAGGGTGCTTTACTGAACTGCATATTCCATATGCCCGATTTGGACATGGGATATGTTATTCATGGCATTGCTTGAAGGAATTAGACAATCTGTATGCCCGACTAGGACACAGATTGTGCTTTCTCTAGATAAGTTAGATCAATCTATATTAAAGTGAATTAACAGACAAAACAAGGGTTAGGATAATTAGGGGTGGATTCGAAAGTCCTAGTGCTCTTTCTCTTATTGAATTTTCTTCCCTATCCTCAATAGTTATTTTCCATAAATTTGTGTTAGTAATTTGCTTCATTATTTGTTGAATTAGTTAAGGAGGATCACAGATTTGAATTGTGACGATCAGTCCTCGTGGGATTCGACCTCGATCTTACCGAGTTATTACTACATCACAACCCTATACTTGGGGAGTGAACATTTGGCGATGGTGCCAAGCTCATAGCACCCGCTAGAGGTGTCTCCAGCCGATCCATCGTCGTTGGCGAGAGCGCTATACGCCAAGCTGATACCGCAGAGAGAGAGGTTCAGCAGCTACGGGTCGTTGTCGATGACATCAACGATCAGCTGGACAAACAGAGGGAGGAGCAGGAGAGGAAGATGATGGAGGAGCTGGCGAGGCAGAGGGAGGAGCAGGAGAGGAAGATGGAGGATCATTCGAGGCGAGGGAGGAGCAGAGAGAGGAGGATGGAGGATCATCCGGCGAGGAGCGAGGAGCAGAGAGGAGGATGGAGGAGATGAGGGCGGACCATGAGCGACTTATGATGCGATGTTAGAGGCTTTCCACCACCTCCCACCGATGCTCCACCACCTCCGCCTTCATCTTTATGAATTTTTTATATATTTGTTTATTATGTTAAGTTTATATGTATTAATGTGTGAATGAATGTGATGCGGATAAGATTGTTTGTGTTTGAATGAATGTAGTTTATATTTGGGTTTGGGTTTAGCTGGATGTGAATGTGAATATGATGAAATATATTATATAACAGGTGTATATTAGGATGAATATGATGAAATATATTGTTAACAGGTGTATATCAGGAATTTTGTTAAGAAATTTGAGCTGTATAGTGGAAAAAAAAAGACTTTTAGCAACGAAAATTTTCGTCGCTAAAAGTGGAACAATTTTTTCTAGCACCAAAAACTTGAAAATTTTTGCTGCTAAAAGTCTTGGAAATTTTTTTAAATGAAAGTTTTCTGGTGCTAAAAAAAATTTTCACGCTAAAAGTCTTGAAATTTTTAGGCAAATGAAAGTTTTCTGCTAAAAATTTTGGAAATTTTTTTACATGAAAGTTTTCACGCTAAAATCTTAAGTTTTGCTGCTAAAGAGTCTTGCATATTTTGGAAAATAGTTTATGCAGCGAAAATTTTCACTGCTAAAAGTCTTGTAAATTTTTTTTGCAGCGAAAAGTTTCGGTGGTAAAAAGTCCTGGATATTTTTTGGCGGCGAACATTTTCGCTGCTAAAAGTCATGGCAGTTTTTTTGACATAAAAAATTTTCGCTGCTAAAAAGTCCTGGATATTGTTTTTGCGGCGAAAATTTTCGCTGTTAAAAGTCTTGGAAGTTTTTTTGGCGGCGAAAATTTTCGCTGCTAAAAGTCTTGAAATTTTTTTTGGCAGCGAAAGTTTTCGCTGCTAAAGGTCTAGGAAAATTTGTTTAGCGACAAAAATTTTCGTCGCTAAAAAGCTTTCATTTAGCGACGATTTGAATTTTTCGCTGATAAAAGCCTTGTACATCGGTCTTTTAGCGATGAAAATTTTCGTCGCAAAACGTTTTTAGCTGCGAAAATTTGACTTTTAGCGACGTAAATTTTCATCGCTAAAAGTGGTGTTTCTTGTAGTGTGAGCTGGACAAAATAGATGGATGGTGCGGATACATAATACATACATCAAGGTGGGCCCCACAGTAAGAGCCGCACCGTCTTAGGTGAGGAATTGGGTCTCACCTAATCTGCTCCCCTAACTTCTTTCCGATGAAAGTTGATGATATCCTACCCCAGCCCTGCTAGCAACCTAGGTGGGGCTATGGTGATGTTTGTGAGAAATCCATACCATCCATCCGTTCTTCTTTCTTTCCCCAATTTCAATAATAGCCATTTCTTTCTTTAGTTTTAGCTCTCGTATGGACCACTCAAGCCTTGAATCTAGATCCCTCTTTTTTTTTTTTTTTCTTCTTCTTCTTCTTCTTCTTCGCATGTCCTAAAATGAGCTCAGAAAATAGATGGACGGGTGGATTTCTCACAAATATCAAGGTGGGCCCCACCTAGGTTGCCAGTGTAAGAACTCTGCGCCAGTAAATCTACGACTTAATTGCTTTACTGGCGTGGAGCTCAAGGCAGGAACAGTTCCATTCCTTTATTTTAAAAAGATATGCAGATATTTTAAGAAATATTTGAAAAAGACTTTCCTTTTAATACATTTCGCCATGACACATCATTATCTTGGTTAAAATTCCTTATATATAATTGATCTGCAATGCCTTTTTAAATATTCAAGGAAGGTCAAGGCATTGGTCAAGAAACAATTGAATAAAAGGATAAGTTATTAAGAATAGTGACAGAAAATATCGACCACATGTATTTGAAGATTTTTTTTTTTTTTTTTTTTAATGTTGCTGGAAGGAGAAATCGCACCTTGTTAGATATGGTAAGGTCCGTGATTTGTTATGCTAATCTTCCCTTAAAACAATATAATGTACGTTTAAACAAGATTCCAAGTAAAGGCTATTTCCATAACACCATTTGAGTTTTAGATCATAAAGATAAAGATAAACCAAAGGTTCATCGGATGGTAATGTGTGGATGTCTTTAAAAGGTTAAGAATCTAGAAACCATGAAATGAAAATCTAGGACAACGTTGTTTTGTTTTGTTTTGTTTATTTATTTATTTATTTTGAGAACCCCGGGAATCTAAATATTTTTACGATCCAGATTCGATGACCAAAAGCAATTTGTAGTGGAGGCTGAGGTGGAGGTTGATTTATATTTGGTATCTTCGTATGCCCTTGCAAGTTGATTTAATGTCCAACCTAGGACACTATGCCTAGGTGCTCAGTTTGTACCACCCAGGCATGGGGTGCAGCTTGAGCCTCACCCAATATGGTGGGGTCCTTACCGTGGGCCCCACCTTGATGTATGTATTCTATATCCATTTTGCTCCAAATCTCAAGTGGACCATATCATTAGAAATGAACGCCTCACCATTAAAAGACTTCCTAGGGCTCCCCGTATTGTTTATTTGACATTCAACCTGTTGATAAGGTCACATAAACTACTTACATGAGGGAAACAAAATCAAAGTTTTTAATGGTGAATAACCACTATTTCCTATGATATGGACCACTTGACATTTAGATTTGCTTCATTTTTTAGGTTCATGTCATAAAATGACCTAAAGAAACGGATGGACAACATGGATATAGAATACATGCATCAAGGTGAGCCACACATACTATCCACTGGGGGATAAAATAGATGAATGGTTAGGATGAATAAACCAAAGGAACTCACTTGTAGGCACATAAAACTGAAATGAAGGGTACAAATGTTGTGGTGGGAAAAGTAATCATAAAAATGTTGGTGCATGTTGCTCATCATCATTACTGAAAGTGGACGACTTTATTAATGAAAAGCATGCCATTCATCCCTCTCTTTCCCAACTCAAAAGAAAAGGATAAAATAATAAAAAATAAATAAAAATGGAGAGGAACATGAGGGGAACAAAATCAAAGTTTTTAATGGTGAATAACCACTATTTCCTATGATATGGACCACCTGATATTTAGATTTGCTTCATTTTTTAGGTTCATGTCCTAAAATGACCTAGAGAAACGGATGAACAGCATGGATATAGAATACATGCATCAAGGTGAGCCACACATACTATCCACTGTGGGATAAAATAGATGAATGGTTAGGATGAATAAACCAAAGGGACCCACTTGTAGGCACATAAAATTGAAATGAAGGGTACAGATGCCATGGTGGAAAAGTAATCATAAAAATGTTGGTGCATGCTGTTCATCATCATTATTGAAAGTAGACGACTTTATTAATGAAAAGCATGCCATTCATTCCTCTCTTTCCCAACTCAAAAGAAAAGGATAAAAATAAAAAAAATAAAAAAATGGAGAGGAACATGAGGGGAACAAAATCAAAGTTTTTAATGGTGAATAACCACTATTTCCTATGATATGGACCACCTAATATTTAGATTTGCTTCATTTTTTAGGTTCATATCCTAAAATGACTAAGAGAAACGGATGAACAGCATGGATATAGAATACATGCATCAAGGTGAGCCACACATACTATCCACTTAGGGATAAAATAGATGAATGGTTAGGATGAATAAACCAAAGGGATCCACTTGTAGGCACATAAAACTGAAATGAAGGGTACAGATGCTGTGGTGGAAAAGTAATCATAAAAATGTTGGTGCATGCTGCGAATCATCATTAGTGAAAGTGGACGACTTTATTAATGAAAAGCATGCCATTCATCCCTCTCATTCCCAACTCAAAAGAAAAGGATAAAAAAATTAAAAAATAAATAAAAATGGAAAGGAAGAAGAGGGACATCTTCCTTGTCACGAGGCTTCCCTTTTCGTGCTTCCGTTTGTCTCCTAACACCCCTTTAATAGAGTCAGTTGGCCACCAGCCAACATCAGCTTTAGAGAGAGAGAGAGAGAGTTGGATAACCAATCATTTGAAAACCTGAAACCTACAACCTGACTTTCAGTTATATATATAGTACTTTAATCGACAAACAAGAAGGAAAGAAATGAGAGAGGGGCAGGTGGTTGAGTGAGGGTGAGAGTGAAAGTGGTTGAGGAATACAGTATCATGGTTGAAGATTGTTCAACCAATCTGATTTTCCTAGCTTGAGTTAGCCAATTCGGGTTGGAAAATTTAGTCCGTTTAACTGGGTTAATATTCGTCATGTGTACTATTTCTTAGTCAAGACTGCTCGTGTATCAAGAATCATACACAGCCAGATTTCAAATTATAATTTTAAGACGCAATCCCAAATTGCAATAAGATCAAAATCTCAATTATCGTTGTATCTTGTGGTGTGGTCCACTTCATATTTGGATCTAGATAAATTTTGATACCCATTGTAGATCTAGATAAATTTTGGTACCCATTCTAAAATGGGTAGGAGAAAGGGATGGATGGCGTGTATATAAACGTATCACCAAGGTGGGCCCCACTGTAGGGGTAACACCTCTGCTAATCTTTTACAGGGGGAAACGGACTGGCTACTCCCCCTGCCATTAGCCGGGTGGCTGATGGTCGGTGCTCTGTGGGCCCCACTATGATGTATGTGTTTTATCCATGCCGTTCATCCATTTTTACAGATTATTTTAAGGCTTGACACCAAAAATTAGAGAGATGTAAATCTCAGGTGGACCACACCACAGGAAAAAAATAGTGATTGGATATCCACCATTAAAATCCTCCTAAGGCTCACTGTACTGTTTATTTGACATCTGTTGATTAGGTCATACATACTAGATGACGGGAAAAAACGAAGATCAGCTTGATCCAAAACTTTTATGGCCCCAAAAAGTTTTTAATGGTGGAAGTTCATTCAGAACTGTTTCATTTGTCCAGTTGAGATTGAGATATAACCCATTTTTTGTCTTATTCCATGAAATGATCTATGAAATATATGGACGGCATGGATGAAATACATATATTATGGTGGGCTGACAGAGAACCGACCATCAGCCGGTGGCCGGTGGCAGGGGAGTAGCCAATCCGTTTCCTTTACCGGGGGTTTTGGCACCCCGGAGTGTGTACGCGGATTTCCTGTCAGGAAGTTCCTGCGCTGGAAACTTAAGTGCGGCCACCGTGATTTTTGTGAGAAATCCATACCGTCCATACATATTTTGATATCATTTTAAGGCATGGGGTGAAAAATGGAGACGGTCCAATACTAAAGTGGGCCGAAAACGTGAGGATTGAACGGCCACTGTTGAAATATTCGTGGGGCTAAAGAAGTATTGAATCATTCTAATATTTGTGTTTTCAATTCAGCCCAGTAGGAATGACGTTAAGAACGGTATGGATGACATCTAAACATAACCGTCTGACTCCGGAAAATTTTCAACAGTAGGAATTTCCTTACCCACCTTTTCCTTTAGTTAAGCCCACTTGAGTATTGGATCCAGATCATTTTTCGTCTCGCTTACTAAAATGATCTCAAAAAACATATGGACGGAGTGGATTTCTCACAAACATCGCAGTGGGCCCCACATGGGTTTCCAGAGCAGGAAATCCCACCTCACCTCTTCCTCTCTCTCCCTCTGTACTCTAAGCTCCTCTCCCACGCATATACGCACGTCCCTCATACACGCTCCCACTATCATACAACCTCCTGAAACTAACAAAAAGCTACCAATCTCTGTCTCAGAAAATTCTCTCTTCACTTACTAAAAACCATCTCTCTCTCTCTCAATTACTTTATGGATTGATGGGAAATTTCAGTCAAGCAATATTCTTTTCCAAGATCAATAAGCAATAGAAAGATTTTTGAAGAAAAGAAAGAAATACTTCATGTGTGCCAGCTTCTTGCTCTACCAATCGAGGCATGAAAACTTTTATTTTATTATTATTATTAATTTTTTAATTATTTCTTTTTTCTAAAACCTTCTCTCTGTCTATAGATGATCACATGTCTTTAATTTTGAGAAACGGTTTCCACTTGATTGTTTAGATGAATTGGATGATCTAGACCGTCCATAAATATAGTAAATGACTCTCCAGTCCAACATGGCCAGCCTTATCTTCTCACCTTTCTAATTTTTCTTATCACAGTTCTTCCTTTTTAGGAAATTTACCAAAATAAAATGTTTTCTAAATTTCATATTTAAATTTATCTAAAAACACACAAGCCTCATGGATTTATTTCCCCCCACCCACCAAAAAAAAAAAAAAAAGAAAAAAAAAAGTAGCTTTCTTTGCTAATTCAACAAGAGGGCACAACCGTACAAATATGAAACACTTGTATGAGATCTAAGCTTCCCATATGGCTTGAAAACTTAGACAATTTCATTCTTTAGGTGGACCGCTATGTATGAATCAAACTCGATGGTTACAGATCTTTTCTAAGCGCACTCTCTTTCTCTCTCTATAGATGATAGATGGATGGGTGCATGTCGTCAAGTGAAATGATTTTCATCATCTAACATGAAATCAGTTGCAGTAGCAGCAGAGGAAGACTGATCCATGGTAGTAGTGTTAAGTAGAGAGTTTTAGAATACAAACACTTGTTAAAGAAGCCCAAAATCCAATGATGCTGGACATTCTTTTCGGCTGGCGAAAGGCCTCCAGATGGTATGACAAGGAACTCACTCACCCAAATTACTAACATGAAACAATCCAATCTAAAATTGCCCTTGTATTTACTTTTTATTCTTCTCGCCTTTGTCTCTGTGGCAGCAAGGAGTTGATCAGGTGTGTCCGTTGCCGTCTCAAGCTGCTGAGGAACAAGAGGGACGCCATCATCAAACACCTACGATCTGATATTGCTCAGCTCCTCGACACTGGCCAGCAGCAGAGTGCTCTCTTTCGCGTATGTATCATTGATAAAATAGGAAACAATCCTCTTTCTCTGCAAGCCTTTTGTTGGGTTGGTTAGAAAACTCCAAAATTTCCTATTTCTACTACACATGACAATGAGAAGATTTTACTGAAATAATTTCATTAGCTTCTCTACACTACAATTTAATTATTTCATCATCAGTTCTATTTTGTGGTTTCAACTTCAGGATTGGATATGATTACAGAATTAGAAAGGTGGGTTTTAATTGTAGCTACATAACTACGAGCAGGTGTACGCTTGGATAATCAAAACTCTAGACAATATGTGGATGTGTTGGTAGCAAAGGAAGCGTGGATCGATCAATCAAGAAATGTTCATTGATCAAAACCATCACAGCAATGATCCAGTAACATGGTTTTTATGTAGAGGTGGCCAGTGAGATCTAATGAAAAGAAAAAGGAAAAGAAAAAAAGAAAAAAAAGAAAAAAAAAAACCTTGCCTTATCTCAGACTATGAAGCCACTATGTCTCTGTAACCATCAAACATGTGCAGACAGTCCTCTTCAGATAAAAGCCACAGTAGATCTTCTATAATCAATAGCTAAAGCCCCTCTAGTGTTGTGTGCAACATTCTCTGTCCTGTTATAGTCTTTCTTTAAGTTTTAATTTTTACATAATTAAATTTTCCATCACTTTCTATGTAGTATATAACCTTTTGATCTGCTCAGGGGATTTTATTTTATTTTTTCATCTTTTTCATTGTCTTTATATTTATTTATTTATAACTTGATTATTTCTTCATCTCTATGTTTAAAGTCTCTTGACCATATAAACCTTTACTGCTGTCTTGTAAAGCACACTGAACCCTCCATTCTCTGCAGGTAGAGCAGCTCTTTAAGGATCAGAGCATCCTAGTCGCATATGATCTATTGGACCACTTCTCTGAATTCATCATTATAAACCTTCCTTATATTCGGAGACATAGGTATAATTCTTATAAGTTTAGATCCACTTCCTGATAATCGGAGAACTAACATTCGCTTAGAAAGCAACATCACTTCCCCCACCCCCATTAGCAAGTTTCACTTTGTTTTACGAATGGCTTGCTCAGCAGGTTGTATCATCTGATGTGTGTTTTCCAATTTGTTGTTTCAGGGATTGCCCCAATGACATTAAGGAAGCAGTCTCAACTCTAATATTTGCTGCTGCAAGATGTGCAGATTTGCCTGAGCTTCAAACGCTACGGAAGCTATTTGGAGAGCGTTACGGGAATGATTTCGCAGTGGGCGCTGTAGAATTATTTCCTGGGAATCTAGTGAACCGGCAGGTTGCCAAGTTCAGAAACACCCTTTTCAATGTAGACCTTCCATTTGCATGGTTATCCTTTGGATTCATTATGGCACCTTATTCCCTTTCTTTTTTTTTTTTTTTTTTCATACAGATAACTGAGAAGCTGTGCACAAGGTCAATATCAGATGATGTAAAGCTCGGAATAATAGAAGAAATTGCTATAGAATACAACATCCAACTGTGGCATCCAGAGATAGGACATGGGTGCGATCTCCCACACCAGAAGGTTCACATTAACGAAGGATCGGTGCGTGTCATCTTCAGAATTCTGACTCTCTTTTCTTTTACACCATTTAAACAAGTTTTTGACGTTCTTCTCTCCATGTTCTATGATTACAGGTATATAATAATCCTGATTGTGTGCAAGGAAAGGAAGTCCTTGAGAAGGACATTCAAGTTGTTTATAGTGACATTCGAAGAACTGACATGCAAGCTTCGAATCATAAAGAGATATTCCATTCTTTTCAGAAAAAGCATGACAGAAAAATTGGTCTTCTGCAAGGGGAGGCAAGATCCCACGATTCATCGTCAAATTTCAAGGAAGGAGAGGCTTATTTTCAATATCACTCGAGTTTTGAGAATAACAGTAGCTCTGTCTATGCTGCCATAGTTAAAAATCATGCCCCAGATGTAGCTCTAACAATCCATAAAAAAGCACAAGATATGGAGAAGCTTAAGAAATCAGATCCTGGGTCTGTTGGAGAGAGTGATCAAGGAACCCATAGCCCGAGCAGTCCTTCCACTGCCTCTCTGCAGCATAAGGTGGAAAGATCAGCAGGAACTGTGATGGAAAGTTCAACACAGTTGCTTGAGAGCATTATAGTTTATCTTGATGATTTGGATGATTTTCACCGCAAGAGGCAAGAAGGCAATGAATGCAAGGATGGAAAATGTCTCGAGAGAGACACGCATCCCAAGCCACATGAGAGTAAATGTGCGTCCACAAGAAAGCCATTTCAATCAAGAATTGAACTTGAAAATTTCGTCTCACATGGAGAAGGAAAAGATGCAAACAGTTATGGTAATTGCAGCCAGAAATCCTTAAAAGCTGATAGAGAAATTCTGTCAGATGTAGTAGATTATGATCAATCAAAGAAGCACACCAAGTTAAGCGGGTTGCACGATAAAAGCAGCACTATGGGGCATTCTAGCAAGAAGAGGAAGTCAGTGGGACGGAGGCTGAAAAACAGATCCTTATCTGGGCAGAGTCAACGGTATAACAATTGTGTGTACAGTGATCATGAATTGGACGATTTCCTTGGAACAAACAAGAGCCTTTTCCCTGACATCCCCAACCAACAGCATGACTCTTCCATGCCAGTGGCCTTGAGCATAAATGATAAGGAATGTGCGTTGTATTATGATGAGGAATGTGGCTGTTCTGATATTAGTTCTTTGGGGTTTCAGTGGGACAAAACCAAACCAAGTGGTGTCCTTCTCAGCCATGGATACCATTGTCATTCTGTGTCAAATTCTGATAATCGAATGTTCATGACCGGAGAGATCACCCATGCAGATGGAAGGATGGTCAATAAGAAAAAGCAGCAATGGCAGATTTCAAGTGAAGGAAGTAGGACTTATTCATTTAGAGGCCACCATGGGAAAAAGCCTCAATCATTCCAGCGATCTTATTCTTATGCACAGGAGATAAAGGCTGAGAAAGTAGAAAACAATCACATGTCCCGTAGATGCAAATACAATAGGAGATTGGATGGAAACAACCGTGATATGGTTACTGACTGTTCTTTGGAGCATCCATGTTATTTCCTTGCCAGAGACGAGAAAGATGATTGGGGAAGTCCTTCCAAGGGTAGTGGTGTTGCACTGCAGGCAGGCAAGCATTCTTGTGATTTTCAACAAGAGAAAGAGGAGAATAATCATGGTGCTACAATAAGCTGCGAGGAAGCTTCTAGCAGTTTAGCTATCAATAAGGGAAACAGCAAGCAGGAGCTGATTGGGGTTGCTGTGGATCGGATACAAGGTGCGGATTTGGATTTTGATATGGAGCTGCATACGGACATCCAGGTTAGTACAGATTGCCAAGGATGTAGTAATGCAGCATGTAGTGTTATTATAGCCTCTGAAAGTCATAGGTCTAAAATGCAGATCAAGGAAGCTCAAGGACCATCAGACCGTCATGGCAGAAGGGCTTCTTCTTGTAGCTCCTACTCAAGGGAGATTCCAGTACCAATCGCACGACCAGCTTATCTAAGGGCCATGACAATGCCACCAGAACGGCCCAAGATCACAGCCACAGACCAAACTCTACGTTCTGCTTCCTTTCAGTCTCAGCAGCACAATCGATTAAGTGGCCATGTCCATCCGAAGCTCCCTGACTACGATGACTTGGCAGCCAAATTTACAGCTCTCAAGAAGGTGCACTTGCAAACTTCCATCCTGCAAGTTGGCAATGCTTGAATGGAAAACAAAGTACTTATTGCAACGGCCATATTTTGTAAAATGTGATCCATCGTCCCTCTGCTTCTTGTGAGTTGGCCTACTGCGCCTACACACTGCCTTGCTTTCCTATTCCTTGTCATCATTTCATGAACCTGGTTTCTTCCTACATATAAATATAATCACTCTGCTTGTGTAAAATGTTGTCATAAATAGAAATCCTAAGAGAGTACTTCCTAGGGTGATGCAATTTAGCTAAATAACATTTTACCTACATGTTGTTTGGATGGAATAATACAATGTTTGAATGTGCCCTTTAAATGTTTTTTTTTCCAGATTTCTATTCCAAATAGAAACTAAAATTTCAATTTGAAAAGTGGGTGTGATTCTCATGTTTTTCTCCGCCCACATAATTGACAACAAAAATGCAAGCCATTTGATCAATTGCCACTGATCAAATGGTTGGATTCATCCAATCAAAGTAGTTCCCAAGAGTTATTATCAATCAAACGTGGGGCCTAAATGATTGATGATCAAGGTTAATGATTCAAACTTCTTCTTCTTTTTTTTTTTTTTTATCTATCTTCAAACCCTGCAAAAAAAAAAAAAAAAAAAAGATGTTCTTTAATGAATCAACACAGCCATGTTTTAATTTTATTTTTTATTTTTAAATGATATCCACTACCCTTAAAAAATGCTCTTATTTCAACATGTCACCAAACATGCTTATTTTAAATAAGAGCCGTTTTCAGATTTGAAAAAGTAATTTTACCAAATGAGCTGCTAGAACAAAAAGAAGTTATTGGAATAGCTCTTATTTCAAAAGTTCTTGTTCCATTAGAGTAGAGATGTCAAACGAGATAATGCAATGTTTAAACCATTGGAAAAAATAAATAAATCTGATTATATTATACAGTAGACACAATTAACTGCTTTCTCTAAGTATATGTACGTTTCCTCCATCTTTCACATCTCTACCTTGTATGAGGACTCCAGGTTTGGTACTCAGGTTGGGTTGCAAACTGGGTCCTCTTGAGCTTGGGTTGGATTGAGAGTCTACTTGGGCTCAGGTTGATCTTCAATCCAAATCCACCTGTCCAAGTTTCACCCCTAACTGCAGCTAGATCCAGGGCATGTTGCATTGATCCAAATTGCCTATATGGACCATGCGGAGTGGGTGGTACCCAAAATCTTCCCAAACCAAAACCAACACCTGCCAGCGAACAGTTGAAATAGTAATTGCCACCACCCAAATCGTCCAAAGTACATGCAGGTTCCACCCTGATATTTATATGCCATCCAATCTACTTATATGATTTGCCACACTGGGATGAATGGATTCCCTGAAAATCAGGATATTCCAAGACTCATCTTGGCCATATATAGTAAATTTAGTATGATTTGACACTATTCCTTATGGCGTGGCCTTGACTTTTAGGATCCATCGTGAAAATTAGAGAGTGAACAACAGCAGAACATTATTTAAAAAAAAAAAAAAAAAAAAAAAAAAAAAAAAAAAAAACAAACTTCTATAGCCACCATCTACATTGAAACAGAGCAACCAGCATCAGCCCCAATAAAAGCAGGGTGCATGAATCATCAGCAGGATTCATACTCAGCAATAGCAGCAACTGACAGAGATGCAACTGGCCAGTTGTGCAGAGGAAGAAGACGGCCACCAGCAGCATCCAGATGCATGACTACAAATGCTACATCAATTCACAGCTCTGCATAAGAACAAAATAGCAGCAGCTAGAGAACACCATTGCAGAAAAGGCATCGCCACATCTGGGACAAACATGAACCTCAAAATAACAGCAGCTGCTGCCTAAAATGCAGACAGCAACAGCACACATCTAGCAACTGCTGGATCTAGCGAACAGAAATAGACTGCATTGGGGATGTTACTGATACCAATCAAAGAGCCCAAAGATTACAAGAAACCAAAATTAGAATGTATTAGACTAATAAAAAAAACAATAAGAGAAATCATAAAGCCAAGGGACGAAACTATATGAGAGAAGAAAGCACCTATGGTAATTTCTCATTTCAGCCAAATTGAGAATTGTGAAGGAGATTCACTTGTCTCTTTGGAGGGGGTTTATATCTTCATGCCCCAGTTGCAATTTGCTCTCCAAAGATAACAAGTCTTGGAAAATGTTGAGGTGCTGCTTCTATTTCAGAGGAATGCTTTCCCATTTTATGACTGGTGGTGATCTCCAAAGAATGAACTCGCCAGTTTTACAAGCATTCAGTCCAACTATTTGCCAGTGATGATTGAAGAAGGCACTTGAGGTGTATTTCAACTTTTGAAACTTAACTGTGACAAATCTTATTTAGAAAGATTCTAAGAATCTTCTCAACCTCATCTGTGTAACCAGCTTCATGTTTGGATCGAGCTAAATTTTAGACAGTTTGATCATCATGGTGGGGCACACCACACAAGTTCCATAATGCGAAAATGTCATTTTAGTCATTTTTATCATCAAAAGGATTGTTTTAGGGCTTTAGAAAAGTCAATGCCCTCTTTTGTGAAAATCATAAATCTTTAAGAAATTTTTTAGAAGATGAAACCTAAAAGTATCATATGAGCCAGGTTCTTCCAAACCCGGGTATTTTGTAATTTGTTCCTTCAATGCTTGGCTCAATTGCCAAACCGTTAAAAACTTGAGTTTTTTTCCGACTGTATGTCTCACTTTTAACTCACTGTCCTTTCTATGCGTCCCAAACTATTACCTTGTTGTACAGATGCAGTTTTAATGGACAAAAATACCCATTGCTTATAATTTGTATTCCTTTCACTCACACCCAAAAAAAATGTCATAACTCATTTGTATGAAAATATCCCTTCTTTCACCCCCTTTCTTCCTTAAATCTCTATTGAATCTCCATATACTATCATTGTACATCTACCATCTTCCATCTTGCTCAGGGTTACGTTCATTCCCTCAAACTAGATGCAGCGATAAATGTGGAATCTTGAAGGCTTTTCTCTGTAAATCGTGTGTCACTTCAATGCACTCTTCTTCTTCTTCTTCAATACAGATTTCACTGATACGACGACTGTGGGAGGTAAGGATGTTTAAAATCTAAAGAATTTACCGAGATCTCGGGCAATTCCACCTAGAAATTCATGAAGCTGACCGAGAAGTCAGCGAAATATTTGCTCAAATTCATTGGAACTTGAGCAACCTCATGAATTTCTCAGTCAAATTGCCCGAGTTCTCTGTCAATTTAATGAATTTCTCGTTCAATTTCATTGAGTAATTGGTCAATTTTTTCGACTTCTCGGTCAATTTCACTCAGTTCGCAGTCAATTTCGTGAATTCCTCGCTCAATTTCAATGAGTTGTTGCTCAATTTTGATAAGTTCTTAGTCAATTTCATGAAGTTCTCGGTCAAATTCATAAAGTTCTCGGTCAAATTCATAAAGTTCTCGATCAATTTTATCCAGTTCTCGATCAATTTCGTGAATTTATCAGTTAATTTTATTCAGTTCTCGGTCAATTTCATGCACTTCTCAGTCAATTTCATGCAGTTATCGGTCAATTTCAAGAAGTTTGCGGTCAATTTCACGAGATTTCATGGTCAATTTATGAAGTTCCCAGTCAATTTAATGAATTTCTCAGCCAATTTTATGAAGTTCTCGCTCAATATCACTCAGTTCTCGGTCATTTTCATAAAGTTCTCAGTCAATTTCCAATAAGTACTCGGTTAATTTAGTGAATTTCCCGGTCAATTTCATCGAGTTTTCGGTCAAATTCAACGGCTTAAAACTCAATTTCACTCAGTTATCAGTCATTTTCATTACGTTCTCGGTCAATTTGGTGGTCATTGATGTTGTTTGGATGGAATAATACCTTGTTTGAATGTGCTCTTTAAATGTTTTTTTTTTTTTTTTCCAAATTTCTATTCCAAATATAAACTAAAATTTCAATTTGAAAAGTGGGCGTGATTCTCTTGTTTTTCTCCACCCACATAATTGACAACAAAAATGCAAGCCATTTGATCAATAGCCACTGATCAAATGGTTGTATTCATCCAATCAAAGCAGTTCTGAAGAGTTATTATCAATCAAACGTGGGGCCTAAATGATTGTTGATCAAGGTTAATGATTCAAACTTTATTTTTTCTATCTTTAAGCCTTGCAAAAAATAAATAAAAAGGAGGTTCTTAAATGAATCAACGCATAGCCATGTTGTAATTTTTTTTTAAAAATGAAATCTACTACCCTTTAAAAATGCTCTTATTTCAATATGTTACCAAACATTCTTATTTTAAATAAGAGGTGTTTTCATATTTGAAAAAGTAATTTTACCAAATGAGCTTATTTAAAACAACTGCTAGAACAAAAAGAGGTTATTGTTGAAAATCAGTGGTTTTTAAAAAATAAAAAATAAATTAAAAAAATTTAAAATTTTCAAAATTTTGGGAATTTCCCGCCAAAATGCTTTTTGAATTAAAAAGTGTGTGTGCGCTTTGTCCCACATCAGAAATGCAAAGAATAGTTGTGTGGTTTTATATGAGATGTTGTGAAGAGTATTCTTACTTGGAGTTTTTGGAGGAGGTGATACTCGGGTTGCATGACGCAAGCACGCGCGCGCGTGCTCGGGCACGGGCGTGGGCGAGGGCAAAGGCGTGGGCAGTGTGGCTGTAGTCGCGCTAGATGACGCACTTTGCACTTGTTTTATAGGTGACTGAGAACGGTCAAATATTAAATCCGAAACGTCCAGCCGTTTCTAAAAACGGATAGCTACCTTGAAAGCCACAACGGTCCGAAACGGAAGTAATTAAGAACTGGCAATAAATAAGGGGGCAGCCAGGATGATCCAATAGTCAGATCTTCTGATCTGATGACCAAAAACGTCTGGGATTAATGGACAACGGCTAGAAATGTTTTTCAAACATTTTGGACTATTGAATACCACACAACAATGGTACTATACTTGATGCCTATATAAATTGGACCAATCCAGTCTGATTACATCATCTCAACACACCATCTCTCTCATCAAATCAGATACGATCTATATCTTCATTTTCGAATACTTTAAACATCTCCACCGTCTGAGTCTGCCAGAAGAAATCTGCTGCGTTAAAACTATTCCACAGTAGACCTATCATGATTCCTGCATGCTGGATCCAGATAAGGCTTGTCTTATCCTGGAAGTAATTCGCCTGTAACCCATCAGCAGTTGATAAGGGGGGCGAATCACGCTTTAAGGATAGCGTATTTTATACGTAATTCAGCCTAGTGAAATATTTTATTTTCGATTTATTTTTTATATTTTTGGTGTATCCAAACGTAAATTCCTAACAGTTATTAGAGTAACTCTTATTTCAAGAGCTCTTATTCCATTATATTAGAGATGCCAAACAAGATAATGCAATGTTTAAACCATTGGGGAAAAAAAAAATCTGATTATATTATATAGTAGACACAATTAATTGCTTTCTCTAAGTATACATACATTTCCTCCATCTTTCACATCTCTACTGTGTATAAGGATGGCCTCTAAGGTTAAGGTTGACCACTGATCTGGCTGGCCACTTAATAACCATTTACATAGTCTAAAACCATAGAAAATCAATCTTAGCCATCAAATCCATGGTACACTTTGGACAGTTACAGAAGAAGAAGAGCAATAAATAGCCATCAAATCCACATTATGTTTCGATGCATGGACACAAGGATCCATGATCCATATGCTGCTATGCAACATGCACATGTACACGAGGCTGAGGCTGAGGGTTGCACCTGCCGTAGTAAAGTTGCCGGAGGGATGTGGAGTAGAGAGCGTGAAAGCCTTTGTCCATATTGTAGATAGACATCAATATTCCAGCATCTCCCTTGGGAGCGGATTAGGTGAGGCCCTTATAATGGGTCCACCTTGACGTACGTGTTTTATATCCATGTTTTCCATCTGTTTTGCTAATTTATTTTAGGCCATGAGCCCAAAAATGAAACAGATACAAATCTCAAGTGGACCATACCATAGGAAGCAATGGTGATTGACCATTAAAAGCTTCTCGTGGGCAACAAAAGTTTTCGATCAAAATATATATATATATATATATATATATATATATATATATATATATATATATATATATATATATATATCAGCTTATCCAAGTTTGTGTGACGTTACCACCAGTTTGGATGGCAAATAAACATTATTGAAACATTACATTAGGCCCTAGGAAGTTTTTAATGGCGGGGCGTTCAATCACCATTGTTTCCTATAATATGGTCCACCTGAGATTTGGATCTACTTCATTTTTGGGCTCATGCCCTAAAATTATCTGAACATCAAGGTAGGCCACACAGTAGGAACCACACCATCTTGGCTAAGGTTGGGGCACACCTAATATGCTCCCCTCACTTGGACACCACAATATTCAAATTTTGTGGACAGCCCTGTCCATGTACAGGTCTGTCTTAAGTGAATGCTTCTACATCCATCCACCTGGAACTAACATCTTATGAGGTAGAGTTCCTTGGTTAGTCATGACACAGTCGCAAAATAGGATTAGACCCGAGTGCATGTAACCAATGTCCGATATCTAGACTAGAGAACTGGAATGTTTTGTTTTGGTGCTTTTGTTCCTATAAAAGTAACTTCTGCTCTTTTGTTTCTAAAATTTCGGTACTTCATGAAAAGAAAAGAAAAGAAAATAGAGTTCAGCTGGTGAAGGGTTCAGGAAATTAGTTCGACAATGGAATGGATCATTTCAGACAGCTGGTTAAGAGGTTTCGAAAGGAACCAATTCCTTTCAAGTTGGAATGCAGTTCTGCTCAAAGGAGGCAGAGCAGAACCATGGAGTGTTCTGGTTGGGCATGAGGTGATGTGTAGTGTATGCAATTCACCCATATTAATTTACGTAGCTTCTGTACTCATCGTGTTTTTACTAACTGGGATATAAAGATTTATTGGTTCTTTAGTAGATTTTCTTTTTTCTCTAGTTTTTTAGTTAATAAAATTCCAACATTTATATATATATATATATATTTTTTAAAAAAGGAAATAAAAAATAGAAAGAGAAAAGTAGGAAGAAACAAGAAAAAAACTGCAAAGAATTAACATGTGTTGTCAATGATGTTCCATATTGATTAATGTGGATAAAAGTTTAAACCATAGGAGAAAGTCATTCTGGCACAATTTTGCAAGGCTCTCTTTACAAATACACAAGAGGGCAGCCATCAAACTTATTTAGGGAGAACTTTCTAAGGGCCTGCTTGAATACCACCAAATAAGTTACTTTTTCTACTTACAACAGTAGATAATTGACTTATTTCAGATAAGTTTGGTTTATGATTAGTTATAAGTAAATTTTTTTTCCACTTAAAAGTACTAAATCACTTTAGTTAATTTTTTATAGCTTTTCTACCTTTCATAAGTTGTTGAAGAGAGGCAACGGGAGAGATGATAGAGAGGAGAAACTAAGATAAGCTACTTGTGGCATAAGTAGCTTATCTTAAGCAACTTATGATTCAAAAGCCCCCTAAATGTAGTGGCTCATCCACAAAAATTGTTGTCTATACATGCCACAATCCAGATCATCCAAATTATATATGGGCCCCTTGCAGATGGAAATGGATGAAAAAGAAAAAAACACTGGTTGTATCTATTTTGGCCCCCTTGAATTTGGACCGACTTTAAGCATCCACTCAATGGCCACTAATTGGACAACCCACGATTTCAAAAGTTTGGATTTTTTTTTTTTAAATTTATTTTAATGGCAAATTTGAGTGTCGAGCATGCATGTTACATGTACAGTGGAGCCACCACCATTCAAAAGATGGCAATGACTATGTACCATAGTCTTCTCATAAATGACAAACGGGAAAGGACTAAACCACGGAGGTTAAGAAATAAGGACTCAATTTGAAATTCGAGGACAGAGATATCGTGCTTGATCAACCCATTTTAAAAGGATTTGGATATTCAACTGTGTTAAAATCAATGATGCACTCAAGGAGAATGGAAGCCTCTTAAACATAGAAACATTAAAATTTAAAAATTAAAAAAAAAAAAACCAATTCTCACACCTTAATCCCCACCAAGCTATGATCCAGACTTTTCATCTAGAGGGTCTCACTGTAAGCAGGCCATACTAGACCTACTAACACCTTATGCCCTACCAAGTAATGAACCAGACTTTTTATCAGCCTTAATGTAAGTGGGCCATACTGGAGCTGCTCACACCTTATGCCCCACAAAGCAATGATCTAGACTTTTCATCTAGAGGGTCTCACTTTAAGTGGGCCATACTGGAGCTGCTCACACCTTATGCCCCACTAAGAAATGATCCAGACTTTTTATCTAGAGGGTCTCACTGTAAGTTGGCCACATGAATAAATAAATAAATTTCACTGATCAGATATCCCATTGTCTATATAGAGGTCAATTGGGGGGGTGTTTGGATTGAAAGTTACCTAAGATAAGCTACACATGCCTTAAGTATTTATCTTGATTTCTACTTATTAAACTAAAGTCACAACAACAAAACTAGCCTTCACCGAGGGTCAAAACCGCTGGTAAAGGCCCAAAAAGGCTTTTACCAATGGTCAGCAAAGCGCCGGTAGGCCCCGTCAATAAAGGATTTACCGGCAGTCAGTGTCACTTTGCAAAGCATTTGTGTTGGGTGGACCGCTGGTAAAGGCCCAAAATGCTTTTACCGATGGTCAACAAAGTGCCAGTAAAGGCCCCGTCTGTAAATGATTTACTGGCAGTTAGCGTACCTTTGCAAGCAGTTGTGTTGGGCGCCCTACAAAGTAGACTTTACTGGCGGTTTACAGATTTTTAGCGGCGCTTTTATGAAGCACCGATAAAGGTCTCTCGAAGTGCCGGTAAAGATTGCTTAAGTGATTACAGCTCCTGTTTGGATAGGTTTGGTCTAGCAACAAATCTTGGGTCTGTGATGTTTTGTCCGCTAAATAGCTTTTTATTGGGTTTCTATCATTGAGTTTGCAGAATTTTCTTTATGTACTTGAGTCCTTGAAAATAAAAGAAATGAAAAACACAACTCCTAAATAGCTTTTGATTGAGTTCTTCAAGACCAAAATTTGCAGAATTTTTTTTCTTAAATTTTTTTTTTCTACATAAATCTATGACTAGAGAAACCTAACTCACACTACAACAAAAACTGGATTAGCTGACGATTTATGTGGCTAATTTACTGGTGCTAATTAAAATGGGCGTCGATTAGTGATCGGGTATATATACTGTACCAAAAGTCCTAACCCTATTTTTTCTCCCCTCTCCCGACTCTCTCCCTCTCACCGCCCCCGACACACACACACACACACACACACACACACACACACACTCTCTCTCTCTCTCTCTCTCTCTCTCTCTCTCTCTCTCTCTCTCTCCTTTAGATGCAATGATAGCCTCGATCCCTAATCTATCGTATTCTACATCCTCGATCTCGTCCCTCTCTCGGTGTCGTATCCTTCTCCCTCCCTCCCTCCCTCTCTCCTCCCCCGATCCCGATCCCGATCCCGTCCCTCTCTCTCTCTCTCTCTCTCTCTCTCTCTCTCTCTCTCTCTCTCTCTCCACTTTCTTTTTGTTTGAAAAGAAGCAACGCCTTCAGATCTGGCGATCTATGATATATCGCTACCCCTGATAATGTCGCTCGATGCCACTGCACCCGAACGCGTTTGCTATGTCTACTGCACTCGATCGATGCTCTCTCTCTCTCTCTCTCTCTCTCTCTCTCTCTCTCTCTCTCGCACCTCATTCCTCTCATGCATCTCCCGATTTCTCCAAATCTCCCAAAACCCTAGAGATTTTAGTTGATTTCTCTAAATCTTCTAAAACCTTATTCACATTCCAACTCTGCAGCTGCCTGAACCAAAGAGACTGGTCAGGTGGTTTTTTTCCTCTCTCTTTTAATCACTACTGGATTTATTTTTTTACTTCACTGGATTTGGGATTTTACAGGCCACTTATTTCTTACACAAAGCATGCTTGTATAGAATTTGAGCTATAAGCATGTCACATGTTTGACAAAATTCCTGAAACAAATGTGTGTAATTTTTATGTTTGTTTTTCTTAATGGTCCTAGCTTTCTTTCACTGTTTGGATTTTTAGAATTTAATGCTAGATGGCATGTATTTTAGATTTGATGGGTTCTGTATTAATGAAGATTATAGATGCAAAAAGTGGAAAGGAGAAACATGTTACAATTTCTGTTGATGATGGAATTTGACCGAACACATCATTGTCTGATTTAGCAAAGCTCAAACATGCATTTAAGGAGGGTGGATTTCAACAGATTGTTGAGGTCCATCAATTCAACAGTCTGATTCAAGTAACCATTTAAGGAGGGTGCAAAAAATACCATCACTGAACCCAGACCTGGAGCAACAGAAACTGCGATTATAATATTTGGAACACCTGAGCAGACACATGCTGCACAGAGTCTTCTTTAAGCATTTGTACTGAGTGAACAGGGCACTCTTTGACTTGTTGCATTGGACTGGTAAACTTTGAAATTCTGCTGCATCTGACCTGTCTTTGAGTATATATTCAGCTAGAAAGAAACAGTATGATTTGCTCCTTGTTAGCCGCTGATAGAATCACTAACATCACAACTTCATCATCATCATAGCCTTGTCCCAACTTTTTGGGGTCAGCTTTATGTAAGTCCCTACCCAAGGTTAGTGAACAATCTTTAAAATTTTGTTATGGAAATATGTACTCATGCATTGTTGGAGAATCTGACAAACCTCTGCATTCTCAGATTGCATTGAAAAGCACACAAGGGAAAGGAAATGGCTGGTTATATACAAAGGGTTTTTTCTGCTGGAGTACTAACGTTCTAAAGGAGAGGAGAGTAGAGGGAGTATCAATGCTCTGATTTGTGGATTGATGGATGCTCTGATTTGAAGTCACTTCTAAAAGGACTACAAGAAATTGGAGTTGTGGAGCATGCATTTAGAATTCAAAGCCATGTTTTGAGAAGATGAAGGAAAGATTGGCATGAGACTCGACATATATTCTTCAGTGATGGAGGCGATTATTAAGATGTGGTGGCGTTGAATTCGTAACTTGCATTTCCTCTACTTGTGAACTAATTTGGTGAGACTTCTTTCCCCTTATTATTTTCATTTCACTGTTGATAGTTACATGAAGTTAATATAATCATATGAAAGTTTTATAACTGATCAAGAAGGAAAGAAAAAAATATGCAATGTGATAGGCAGTCCCAGTCAGGATTCTTGGGTTGAAGGCCTGCAACTTGCAAATGCAATCAAGTACCAATTCCCAGAGGTTGGACTTTATTTTATTCTTCAAATTCGCAGCTACAATTGGCTGTAATATGCTACAGCCCATTTTATATCCTACAGGGAGAATCTCATGTTTTGTTGTCATCATGTGCCCAAGCAATGGACCAGCTTGAATAGTCTTAAACTGTTTCCTAATTAGCACATGTTGTTCTCAATGGTTGTTGCTTGCCACAATGAAGTGGTCAATAATTTGCTGTCAATAAATCACTTCTAAATCACTTCGCCAGCATTATATCCATCCCTGGAATATGGTTTTCTTGATTGTAACTAAATAAAGGAAAGTTTATTGAAGTTCATTAGGACTGCCATGTCAATGCAATACATGTGTATGTTATACATGTACACTTGCATAGTGTTTTGTACATGGTTGATTCTCTTTACATAGTAGGTTTACTTTGTGGTTTGTAACACTCACTTGTATTTTCCGTTAACATCCAATGAAGTTCTTTTGAAGTCAGAGAATTAAATGTTGCTGATTTAATATTGCAGTATGCAAGTGTCCAGCTTTCTGTGCTCATACCATCTGCCAGTAAAGAGGCAATCAACCTCATCTCGGTAAGTATACCAGTTGAAGTAGTTTTCTCTCTGCTGGCAATGGCTTGCACTTTTAAGTAGGATTTGAGATGCAGGTAGCATTCTGCCTCATCTAAAAGTATGTTGATATGCAATCTGTTGGAACTAAATTACAGATAATATCTGCATTTTCTGTTGAGCATGTGAAAGGTTATATTTATATTGAAGCTGATAGGGAATGTGATGTCGTTGAGGTATTTTCTTGCAGATGTAGAGCACTTTCATTTCTTCTTTTTCCCTTTTTACATGCTTTTCAGACTAATTAGGAATGGAACCAATTTTCAAAATAGGTATGTAAAGGGCTTTGTAGTATATATTCTACTAGAGTGGTGCTGGTTCCCAAAAATGAAGTTCGCTATCTGCTTTCTCTTCAAATAAAATCAAGTGAAGTTTTTAAGGGCACATGGGTCCACGTAAGTATGGGAGATACAAAGGGGACCTTGCACAGGTATGAGGTGTCATTTCTTGAGATGAGAATTAGCTGGCTTTCTGCTTGTTTTAAAAGTTCTCTTTTATGATCTATACATCTTTCTGTAGGTTGTGGCTGTTGATGATGCACGGAAGAGGCCATCGTAAAGCTGATTCCAAGGATCGATCTCCAAGCAATGGCACAAAAATATGTATGTAATTTCTTTCTTCCAGAAAATTTATGTGGCAGTGATTTTGGAATTGTGAAGCAACTACTGTTGGTTGCATGCTATTGTTTTCTAACCAACATTCTGTTTTGACTTTTGTTTAGCTTTGATCAATTTTTTTTTTTTTTTTTTCTGGTGTGGATAAATATTCATATTTCTAGCTACCATTATCAGTATATATGCTTCCTTTAGCCATTTGATTTGTTCACTAGTTTGCATTTACTTCCTGTTGTGTTTCTGCTTATGACATTATTGCTTGTTTTGTGGAATGATTTATATATTTCTAAAATGGATCAAAGAACTTGGTGTTTTCGCCATTCATTTGCACAAGCTTTATCACTATTTATGGTAGGCTTGATTCTATGTTACAATTTTGTATTTCTGTATGTGAAATTTTATTTATTTGTCTTTGGTATTAAGGGAATTTGGAGTGGAATGATTACTGGGATTGCTCTACAGACCCTCATCCTTGTAGTAATCATGTGGCGTACTGACCGGGAGAAAGAGGCAAGTGTATATTGCAACACATTTCTATATGCTTTGTTAGTCATCTTTCTTCTTAATGATTTAATTTTCCTTAAGCTTTACTTTATCAGTATAGCTAGATGTTAATGAAATTGACTTGAGGAAATGCATTCCCATGCGGTAGGTAGAATTATCCAAAGAACGGCTTTTAATTTGGGGAGGTTCTTCTGATGTCCCTGCAATTGGAAGTTTAGGTTTCTTTCTCTTTGCAACTGTTTATATGTATATATGCATGTAAGCATGTTTGTATCTATGTATATTAACTTAGCATAGTGCACAATGCACTGATGGATCCATCCAACTCTGCACAACCATTAAACAATTGAAAATTCATGGGATGATGAAGGCTGCCCAAAGTCCTTGTTTAAGCTCTGTACATTTGTTATTGTGACCACACTTGCAATGTTGAGGAAGTCAGGAATCTGCTCCCAACTTACATTTGGAAAGAAGAAATACATACGCATGCGTGTGTATGCATGTGTGTATGTAGATGAAAATCCTGTCATCCTCCTATGTTTAGAATGTGCATGCATGCATGCATGTGTGTGTGTGTGTGTGTGTGTGTGTGTGTGTGTGTGTGTGTGTCTTTGCATTTTCTTCTACATATGGGTGGGTGTGCGTGCCTGCTTCTAACTTTAATTGTCTTTAATGAATGGTAGAAGTGGACGAGCAGCAATAGGACCTCTGAACCTCTATCGGGAGGGCAATAACTAACTCTAATTCAGGTGAGCAGGGTCATGGGTCCAATCTTCCTGTCAAATGCCTAAGCTACATGTCATTTTTTTTTCATTGGTTGATTTTTCCATTACTACAAGATTTATGGCTCTAACTTACAGCTGGATGGACATATTCCACACATGGAAGCAGACACATTCCAAAAGAAACCCAAATACATGCAAGGTTCATGTTAGATCATATTGAGAATGTTGGAAGTTATCAACATGAATGATTTTGCAGATTGAGAATGTTGGAAGCTATCAACATGAATGATTTTGCATATAATCTGATTACTTACAAGCACACAGTAGAACTCATATGCATCTGTTTGTTTACACTTCCAAATAAGTTGGTTATAATCTTCTATTCCTCATCCATATGTGATGTAACGAATCTGTATGTTGGGTTGTTTGGAAACTAGGAATTTACAAGTTGCTAAAGAATTTATTTTCTGGAAACAAATTCTTTATGAGATACTGATTGGGTGTACCTTACCATCTAAGTTCTCTTTGGCCATCTAGGAATTTACAAGTTCTCTTTTTGCCATAACCCAACCAAATCGAATTGGGTGTACCTTACCATCTAATCGATGTCCATCTTTTTCCTAAACAATTGATATTTATATTCTGTATTCTTTGACAGAGCTTATCAAATTAAAGTTTATATCTCACAACTACTGGCCACACTTGTAACAGGTAACAGGACACTTTAGCCTAATACAAGTCAGGCTCAAATCATGGGCATACATGTACTGATCCAAACTCAAACCATGGGCCCATCTTTAGACGGGGCAGGGCGTCAAATTAAGATTGTTTGGGAAATTGTAAGTTTTAACCTTTGACTAATGAAAATTTATTCTTTCAATGTGTTTCATTCTTTAATTTTCATTTTATAGTCCATTTGGTTGGTTATTTGTTCCAATGCAAACCAGTAATATGCAGAATTTCACTTGTCATTTTATTTTTTGCAGATGCCAAAGTGCTTCATTGTTGTATGAATCATCAAGTATCCAATGCTAGATGCTAATATCTTAGTTATGTTAGGTACATAAGGCACATATGTATGAGATCCAAACTGTTCATCTATTATACCTGTGGATACTCCATATGTCCGAAATCATAAAAACCAAATGATCCAAAGCCATGCCACTATTTTATAGGCTTTTCTTTTTTTGCTTTTTTTTTTTTTTTTTTTTTGTTGAATGTGAGTTCTTTATGAATTGTTCCTATTCTTTACTAATTGTTCCTATTCTAAGGCCCATCGATGACTAGTTTCCTAAAAGTTTTTCCAACCACATGATTTAGGGACAGCTTGGATAGAAATTTCAGTAAAAAAATGTGAAAATGTGCTAGCTTGGCTCCTCCCTTTTTAAATGCAAATTTTGTAGATTTCTAAAATCATGCCCAACTTTATCTGATTGGTAACCTTCAAACAGATAGTGAAAAGGAATATTTCACACCTAATTCAATGGGAGAATATTACCAGAACCTGCCATTTTCTGTAGTGACATTCCAACAAATATACATTCTAGGATCTTTTTTCTGTCATGTTTTATATTACATTCTTGAGAAGAGAATGTTTTGATATTAAATTCTTCAACTCCAGTTGTGTGCCATGCAATTTTGATTGGATTAAAGCATGGAATCCAGTTGATCAGCCAAGCATAAGGAAAAGAATCCTAAAATGGGTTTTTGGAAAAATTGAAATCAGAGATTCACCAGCTAAAAATAAGTAAAATTAACTGAATTTCTAGAGTTTAAAAAGGTATACAGAAAATTAAACAATATTTTTGTGAATTCAAATTCCTCTTGTTTGAAGTAACCTTGGATTCAAGCATATGGCTTAAATTGAAATTCCTTCAATGCAAAAGAAAAGAAGAAGAAGAAGAAGAAACTTTCACTACATTCTTCATTTCATTTTTCTGATATTCAGTTGTAGTAAACTGAAATTCTTGCAGATTAGTAGACTTGATGCAAGGATCAGGCAGAACCTTGCTACCATGCAGCAGTAGGAACATGAGCTTGGGGCCATGTCTTCCTTTGATTATAGGCAAGTTTTTATTAACTCAAATTTTCACTTTTTCATTGGTTTGTATGGAGATTCAGTTTTTGAACCTTGTTTCTTTATCCATGTAGAGAAATGAGGCCCCCAACAATATATGAGGTAATGCTTTGTTATTTTGGAATGGTTTTCTTTAATTTTTTTTAAATATTAGAGTGTAATTAAATTGAGAGTTGTTGTAGATGCTAATAGATTCTCAACTTTCTAAATCTGTTCCTTTACTACTATTATTGTGATCATTATGTAGAAGATTCTTGCTTAGATTCTCAACACATCTTAGATACCATCTAGTTTCATCCATGTCACCTAAAGCAGATCATAGAATTGTAATTAATGAACCAGATTCACCACTGATATTGGTCACGTGTACACTTGAATGTCACATGTGAAGGGTGCATATGGATGGACGAGCCTGGATAAAACATATGCATTAATGTAGGGCCAATAGATGTAATGGAATTCAAGTTACAACATTTGTTGCCTTGATATTTTTGACTTTTTAAGGATAGGATCAAATGATTGATTATTTTCCATGCATCAATTTGTTGAATGCTACTTTTTGACTATTTTTTTTCCCTTGTGTGCATGATTTTAATCAATTGTGCCTGAATTTAGGCCTACAAGCACTTTAACCTTTTGACGCTACTTGTGCTACGAGTAGACCATATATAAAGGATTTGTTTTCATTTATTTATTCGAGACCATTTTTAATTTATTGTAATAAATATTATATTTTTTTATTATGAAGTAATATAAATTTTATTTAATATTCAGTTTTAATTGTATTGCATCATTTTTTATGTCTCAAATATTAAAAAAATGTAGGGTTTTCAATTGAATTATTTATAATAAAAAAATATTATTGGCTTACTTGGGCCTTTCAAATCTATATACATACTTTTAGCGGCGCTTGGACTGAATTTTGGCAACGCTTCTTTGCGGCACTGCTGTCAAAAAATAGCAGTGCCACTAAAAGCGTCGCTAAAAGCATAATGAGCTTATCGGCGCTCAAGCAAGCGCCGTAACTAAACCAGCGCTGCTAAATCTTTAACTGACAACCCCATCGCAGTGCTTGCATTAGCGCCGAGAAAAGAAGCCCGCAGCGCTTTGCTAATGTTTAGCGGCATTTTTATTTCTTCTTGTACTGTCATATCTAAAGAGATAATGTCTTGTAAGATATGAGAATGCTAAGATATGAGGATTGCTAGCAACCAATAGAAAAGATCTAGCCTATCCTTGTTAAGGTCATTGTCACTTAGCCACCCACCCTGTGTTGAATATTTTGAGGTGATTTTATTCACCACGGAGACCAAGCGAGCTCAAGAATAACCCAAATGAGTAAGAGCAATAGGTCATGGCTGTTACAAAGGATTCCATCCCAACCATTAACTGTTTGTAGAAGAACTCATTGAGGCCCACTGCTGTGAACATATCTAATAGCCCAAATATGAGGAACTGTGGTGCAATCCAAAAGATAGAGATTGCTTCTTTGTTTAAGGCTGTAGTCATTTCCCTTGTCGTCTTCTCTACTAGAGTTGCGGCGACCATGGGAATGAATATTAAAATAATATTTATAATAAGTTGAATCGTTCCAAATCTAAAAAAAAAAGAAACTATCAATCTAGCTCTCATTCAACCCTGCCTGCAACCTACAAAACAAAATAGCAAAAAGAAATTAATTGGTATCAAAGTTAGAGATTGGAATTCAACTCGATATTGCATCCAAATACATATTAAAGCTATAAGTTCAGTACAAATTAGTCGGATAAACATGAAGTTTATAGCTTTTTTGGGATGGTTTATTTCTCATTTAATCTAAAATTTATGGTTTATTTCTCATTTAATTTGAAATTCGGATTTAAACATCACTTTATGATGGAAAATTTCATCATGCATAAGCTCTTCAGTGGAAAAGATTATTAGCAAAGTTAAGGGTAGTGTTTTGGGTTGGGCATCTTATATAAAAGCAGCGAAGTCTGCTAATCCTCCCTGCTCTCTCTCACTTTTTCTTCTTCTTCTTCTTCTTCTTCTTCTTCTTCTTCTTTATTTATTTATTTATTTATTATTATTATTTTTTGTTTCTCGCCTTTAGGCAGACATTTTAATAAAATTCCTCTCTCTCTCTCTCTCTCTCTCTCTCACACACACACACACACACACACACACATACATACATACATACATATCAGCATCCAATACATGCCATGAGATCTCCAAGCTTTAAAATTTTTGTTCCCCAGCATGAGGAAGCTAACAAAATCTATCATCTAATTATGCTTAGACAGGTGTAAACACCCCACCCAGGCTAACATCTTGAGAAGGCTAAGACAATCCAGGAACCATAATCATATCCTGAACTAAATGTGTCACACCCCAGACTCGGTAACCGGAATCACAAGGAACTCGATGGCCGGTTCTGGCCGTAACAGCCTCCATAGTACCCCATTCTCGGCTTCTGAGACAGGTTCCGATCCTGGGATCTTATAAGGAGGATTTTTCATAACAATAGAATCATTAGCAATACGAGCATACCCAAGATCACAGCAAGAACATCTAAGGATAACAAAGGCACACATCGCTAAATCCACTATAAATTTGAACTTTTACAATCATCCATAAGGTCCAAAAGGACATACATGGACAAAAATGAAATGAGAGAAAAGTCGGCAACACTGGAGTCCTCAAATGCTCAGCTCTACTCCACGCTCTGCTGCTACGACGCCTGCCTAGAATCTCCTGCACGCATCAATCGTGCATAAGCTTATAAAAGATAAGAGGGTGGTGTAGGTGTGACAACGGTGCACAAAAGAATAGTAAGAGGAGCAAGATGGGAAACATGCTCAATGAGGATATAACCAGCCTTACCAAGGCTTATCATGAATATGATGTGATGAGTACTAGACGCCATACCAAGGCAGTGCATGAAGGGGCTTACACAGCCAATGCTAACACAATGCAAGTAATGTCAGTGCTCATATCCAAACCACAAGTCAAGTACATTTTCAATCATAAGGAAATCACCGAGGTCCATTACACTGCTGAATGACTGCCGCTCTACAAACTCCGCACAGTCAAACGAGCGTAAGAGACCTCACTACCTACCTGTGGACAGCCAATCACCAGCAAGGCCTGACGGTAGCGGACCCATTCATGAGCTGATCAAACTCAGCCTAACAATGCCCCCTACACCAGGCAGGTAAGGCCACACCCCTATCCAACCGACTACACGATAGTGAGAGTCACGGCCTAACGGTATAAGGCCCTCATGCGCTCATATATTCCACCCGGTCACGGCGTTAGAACAGATCCTTGGTACCATGGAAGTTTTGAAAATTTCACGCATGAGCATCCTATGCACCCGGTATGCTTAACTAATATTTTCGGTGTCCACACATACGACCATCCATGAATATTCCTGTGGAGGCAAGGCCCTGATGAAGCAAGGACGGATACCCACATGCTATGCAAATGTCAGATGCATGAACCACACAATCACTCATGCATTAATTTCAAGCATCCATCATGCTCCAGAGGGGAAAACTCCACCCCTCGGGGAGATACCAACATACCCTACACAGTGGTACAACCATAGCCAATCATACCTCAACCAAGCATGCATATGATGCGCATGAGAGTGGGCCATGAAGATGAATAGGGATGCCAATGAGGTGAAGATGAACTCTCTACCTAACCATTAAAGGTCTACGTACATAACCAATTTCCTCATAAGGAATACAACTTCTAGTGGGGGCCCATTTACCTAGGGTAGCCCACGAGATTAAGGAGAACAATAATATGGGCCTAAATAGATAAGATGAGCCTAGTAAGGGTCTATGGTGGGCCTTTAACCACCCATAGAAGCCCGTGGGCCTACCTTAGGGCCACCAATGTGGACATCCAACCATAATTGGTCTTCAAGAGGTAGCCCATCTCTAATTGATCACGGATCAAGGCTCAAGGCCCACACAACATTAGAAATAAGAAATGGGCAGCCATAAACATATGACATACACTCATGCTAGGCTTCAGAAAGGCGGCCCAAGGCCTATCCAAAACATGGGTCCAAGGAAAATACACATAGCCCAACCCATACATACCACTATGAGCTCATAGAGGAAGGGTTAGGGCCCAACATAAAGGCCACTAATCCCATATATTGTGGTGGCCTAATGGGCAGCCCATTGATCAAACCACATAGGCAAATGTCATGCTCTTAGTCAAGTAAGTTTGGGCCTACAACCCGGTCAAGTATAAAGTTGATTTGGTGGGCAACCAAAGGCCTATCTACTTGTGTAACCTGACCCACTAGCCCAACACAATAGTATGATAGAAGAAAATGGCCTAAGAGTATTCTAAAATATAAGGGAGCAATAAATGCCCAATTTTCTCAATATGGTGGGCCCCATAATCATAGCCCCAATGGGCCTTAAAACATTAAGGATGGGTCTCCAACTAATCATACACAAAGTCCAACGGGTTGGGGCCCAAAAGTTCTAAAATAACAAATGGGACAATAATGTACAAGAAATTTCTGCAATGCATGTTGTTGTCCTAAATTTGGGCAATCCATTAGAGTGGGTCTAGGGCCTCTAAAACTCTGAGAATTGAGGGCCAGGGTCCCTCATCATGCATACAATAAGAGGAAACCTAAAAAGGTGGCCCACCTTCAGAGGAAACATTTTTGAATTATGGTTTTTATCAAGGCATATTGCTGGACTGCATAGTAGAAAAATCTGGTAGTCCAACCATCTTGGCCCATTCTTTTGGATGCCCAAATGGGGTCAGTTGGGGATGAATTTTACAGAGACACTTCTATAGGTGGGCCACACCTCCACAAAATTTTAGAATTTTTGGATATTCCTAAGTATTTTAATTAATTTAAACAAAACAGTCTGTCCAAAAAATCGAACAGACCTGGACGTCCCAACGTGGTGGGCTAGTCCGACCCTCGCCACGGTGTGCACAGGGGTCCATTAGCCCTGAAATTTGGTAGGTAGGTCCTACCATGAGTGGTCCATAACTCCACAAAATTTCAGAATTTTTGGACATCTAGAAATATTTTAATTTATTTAAAGAAATCAATCTGTCCTGAAAATCGGACTAATCTGGACACTATATTGTAATGGGCCGGTCTAGCCACCACCATAGTGTGTACAGGTGTCCATTGGCCCCAAAATTTTGTAGGTGGGTCCTACCATGAGTGGACCACCTCCCTGTAAATTTTTATAATTTTTAGACACCCAAAAGTATTTTAATAAATTTCAGAATTCCAACCTGTCCAGGGTGGAATGTTGCTGGAACAGTGCAGAAAATCCAGACTGTCCACCTCACTTGGACCACACCTTTGGGACCCTAATGAAGGTTATATGAGGCTGAAATTTGGGGGACATCAAGATGAGATTCCCACCTTTCAGAAAAGTATATTTGATGGGTATAAAAGGTTTCCTAATCAGTCCCAAATTCAAGCCCAAAGTCCAACAAAAATTTGTCCAGAAAATTTCTGGGCAGCAACATGCACATGAAATAAAATGAGCATAGGAACCAAAATAAGAGGAAATCACCTTATGGAATTTGAGTTGTGGTCCACCTCAGTAGGCCCCACAAATATCCAGACCTAATCCATACCATAATATCCATTGCATGTGTCCAAAATGGAGCAAATGGGGCACCTATGTTCATATAGTGGACAGACATGGGCTTCCACTCTCTTTGGATGGTCTGGATACTTCCAGGCCACAAGGTGGGCCACACACATCTGAGAATAATAGATAAACAAAAGAATAGTAAGATCGGCCACAAGGGAAGGGGCTCTGCCACATTGAGGCCCTTTCCTTCATCACAAACCACACATATCATTATATTGATGGGATTACAAGATTTACCCATGCATGCACCTTCTAATCAAAATCCAATGATGGAGATATCATCTCCACCAAGGATCAAGGGTCTAGATGACCCACAAACCTATAAATCAAAGGAAAATCTCATGATGGGGTCCATGGAGAATGGCCCCATCATGGCAATCATGCATGCATAAAGTGGGTTGTTGGCCATGATCAGGGTTGAATATTGCATATCAGACCCAGTAATTACCTGATTTTACATACATGATAATGTTTAATGCCAGATTTTACTCGTGTTTTTATTACAGGATGAAATCAGGAGTGTGTATTGAAAGATGATGTTAAAAACATGGATTTGGCGCTCCAAAATTACCAGAGCATGGGATGGACTCTAGAAAACCAATAGTGAAGATTTTACACGCCTGGGATTTGAGGAAAGCAATCGAAAGGGGCAAGAAAAGGGTCCGAATGCAAGATCACATGTTTCCCGCCATCCGATTAACTCGAAACTTCATACATGTGATGGGGGCCGTAAATTAACTGTACATATTAAATTTCAACCATTGAGGATCTCAGAAAGTGGTCCAACGGACAGATCAACCCATTAATCTTCACTTTGGGGCCCACCTGATATTTGGACTGCCTCAAACTTGGTTTTGACGGTTGAAATAACATGAAGAAAAGGATGGACGGTGCAGATTTTGCACAAACATTACATTGGGCCCCATATGTGGTGAGTGTACACCATGCATACACGTCTACTGCTGTGCACCGGACCGCCTAAGATGGTCAGCGAAGCACTGACCCGTCTCTCTCTTTTAAAATTAAAAAAAAATGGCTCCTGCCGTTCCAGCGTCTGCGAAGCTGATCGTTGGATCGAGCTGCGGGTCCCACTCATCATCTCAAATGACAATCCGATCTGTCCATTCGTTTCCTGGGTCAGCAACAACCCTTTCCTAGGTGACGAAATCTGAATAAACGAAGTTTTTTTGGGATCTCAGCCGTTCAAATACAAACGGACGGCTTAGCTAAAAAGCAGGTGGGCCACATCAACGGACAACCAAAATCAGTCCTTCTTGACCGAAATTTAGACAGAAATTCGGTGAACGAAGTGGATTTCGCTGAAAACTTCGATCACGGACCCCACCATCATCGCAGCCGTCGATCCACGTCCGCGTAACGAACGGCCACTGACAGTTTTTGAGGCTGTTTGTGGGCCCCACCCGTCACCCGTACGGCTGATCCAAGCCGTCCATCTTGTAGAGTGGCTCGAGCACTACAAAACCATGCTGATATTCCACTCCCATGCCTGCACACGTGCATGATACAGGGGCCACAAACAGGCGGTCTTGTGACGTTCAAAACTGATTTTGTTGAGATTTCTTCTCTGCACGTCCGCGTAACGAACGGCCGCTGGTGGTTTTTGCGGCTGTTTGTGGGCCCCACCCGTCACCCGTACGGCTGATTCAAGCCGTCCATCTTGTAGAGTGGCTCGAGCACTACAAAACCATGCTGATATTCCACTCCCATGCCTGCACACGTGCATGATACAGGGGCCACAAACAGGTGGTCTTGTGACGTTCAAAACTGATTTTGTTGAGATTTCTTCTCTAGGCCGCATCAATGGACATTCAAAACCACCCATTCTTGACTGAAATTTTGTCCTGAATCCAATGGATGGGGTGGATTTTCCAGAAAATACCTCTCTGGGGCCCACCGATCACGACTGTGAAAATTTACACTTCATGTCCTTCTACGACTCTGCCACCGACTCCAGCCATCCAGCAGCTATAAAAGGGGAATTATGGATGTGGAAAATTCATTCAGAAATAGAGAATTCGAGATCCAGAGCAAGGGAGAGAAGAAAGAGAAGAAAGAAGAGAGATCGATTGGTTTGGTGTTAATTTTTTATGAATTTTGTTTAGTTTTTTTATGGATTTTATGGGTCACTAATCTCTCAGTTAGGGCTAAGATGAAGCCCTAATTTGATTAGCTCTTGTATTGGTTGATTTACTTTGAATATTAATTAATTTGTTTCTTTCTCTAAGTGGGCTTGATTGGTTTAAATTCTATACTTCTCCATCTATGAACTTGACCAAAGTATATATATGGACGTTGTATGGATGCTTATTCTAGGTGCTTGTGTCTGATCAAGAACAGGTTTCCTATAGAGGAAGAAACAAGATGCTTTAATGAACTGTACATTCCATGTGCCCGACCAAGGACATGGGATATGTTATTCATGGCATTGCTTAAAGGAATTAGACATTCTGTATACCCGATTCAGGACACAGATTGTGCTTTCTTTGTATAAGTGGTATCAATCTAGATTAAGGTGAATCAACAGACAAAACAAGGGTTAGGATAATTAAGGGTGGATTCGGAAGTCCTAGTGCTCTTTCTCTGATTGAATTTTTCTTCCCTATTCTTAATTATTTTTTTTTCTAGAATTGTGCTTAGTAGTTCATTCTATTATTTGTTGTATTAGTAAAGGAGAGTCATAGATTTGAATTGTGACGATCAGTCCTCGTGGGAACGATCTCATAATCGTCTTAAGTATCTATATCGATTTGTATACTGCGAGTTTAAAAATCATTTAAATTATGTTGTTTAAATAAAACATCAAGTTTTTGTGGCCGTTCTTGAATGTTAACGTTGCAAATTGAATTGTTTTGAGGATTCTCTCTTATCATAATTCAGGAGTTTAGGGTTTAGGGTTTAGGGTTTAGGGTTTGAGGGTTTAGGGTTTAGGGTTTTAGGGTTTAGGGTTTAGGGTTTTGGGTTTTTAGGTTTAGGGTTTTAGGTTTAGGTTTAGGAGTTTAGGGTTTAGGTTTAGGGTTTTAGGGTTTAAAATTTAAAATTTAAAATTTAAAATTTAAAATTTAAATTTAAAATTTAAATTTAAAATTTAAAGTTTAAATTTAAAATTTAAATTTAAAATTTAAAATTTAAAATTTAAAATTTAAAATTTAAATTTAAAATTTAAAATTTAAAATTTAAAATTTAAAATTTAAAAATTTAAAATTTAAAATTTAAAATTTAAAATTTAAAATTTAAAATTTAAAATTTAAAATTTAAATTTAAAATTTAAAATTTAAAATTTAAAATTTAAAATTTAAAAATTTAAAATTTAAAATTTAAAATTTAAAATTTAAAATTTAAAAAAATTTAAAATTTAAAATTTAAAATTTAAAATTTAAAATTTAAAATTTAAAATTTAAAATTTAAAATTTAAAATTTAAAATTTAAAATTTAAAATTTAAAATTTAAAATTTAAAATTTAAATTTAAAATTTAAAATTTAAAATTTAAAATTTAAATTTAAAATTTAAAATTTAAAATTTAAAATTTAAAATTTAAAATTTAAATTTAAAATTTAAAATTTAAAATTTAAAATTTAAAATTTAAAATTTAAAATTTAAAATTTAAAATTTAAAATTTAAAATTTAAAATTTAAATTTAAAAAAATTTAAAATTTAAAATTTAAAATTTAAAATTTAAAATTTAAAATTTAAAATTTAAAATTAAAATTTAAAATTTAAAATTTAAAATTTAAAGTTTAAAATTTAAAATTTAAAATTTAAAATTTAAAATTTAAAATTTAAAATTTAAAAATTTAAAATTTAAAATTTAAAATTTAAAAAAATTTAAAAAATTTAAAATTTAAAATTTAAATTTAAAATTTAAAATTTAAATTTAAAATTTAAAATTTAAAATTTAATTTAAAATTTAAAATTTAAATTTAAAATTTAAAATTTAAAAATTTAAAATTTAAATTTAAAATTTAAAATTTAAAATTTAAAATTTAAAATTTAAATTTAAAATTTAAAATTTAAAATTTAAAATTTAAAATTTAAAATTTAAAATTTAAAATTTAAAATTTAAAATTTAAAATTTAAAATTTAAAATTTAAATTTAAAATTTAAAAATTTAAAATTTAAATTTAAATTTAAAATTTAAAATTTAAAATTTAAATTTAAAATTTAAAATTTAAAATTTAAAAAAATTTAAAATTTAAAATTTAAATTTAAAATTTAAAATTTAAAATTTAAAATTTAAAATTTAAAATTTAAAATTTAAAATTTAAAATTTAAAATTTAAAATTTAAATTTAAAATTTAAATTTAAAATTTAAATTTAAATTTAAATTTAAAATTTAAAATTTAAAATTTAAAATTTAAAATTTAAATTTAAATTTAAAATTTAAAATTTAAAATTTTAAAATTTAAAATTTAAAATTTAAAATTTAAAATTTAAAATTTAAAATTTAAAATTTAAAATTTAAAATTTAAATTTAAAATTTAAAATTTAAAAAATTTAAATTTAAAATTTAAAATTTAAAATTTAAAATTTAAAATTTAAAATTTAAAATTTAAAATTTAAAATTTAAAATTTAAAATTTAAAATTTAAAATTTAAAATTTAAAATTTAAAATTTAAAATTTAAATTTAAAATTTAAAAATTTAAAATTTAAAATTTAAAATTTAAAATTTAAAATTTAAAATTTAAAATTTAAAATTTAAAATTTAAAATTTAAAATTTAAAATTTAAAATTTAAATTTAAAATTTAAAATTTAAAATTTAAAATTTAAAATTTAAAATTTAAATTTAAATTTAAAATTTAAATTTAAAATTTAAAATTTAAAATTTAAAATTTAAAATTTAAAATTTAAATTTAAAATTTAAAAAATTTAAAATTTAAAATTTAAAATTTAAAATTTAAAATTTAAAATTTAAATTTAAAATTTAAAATTTAAAATTTAAAATTTAAAATTTAAAATTTAAATTTAAAATTTAAATTTAAAATTTAAAATTTAAAATTTAAAATTTAAAATTTAAAATTTAAAATTTAAAATTTAAAATTTAAAATTTAAAATTTAAAATTTAAAATTTAAAATTTAAAATTTAAAATTTAAAATTTAAATTTAAAATTTAAAATTTAAAATTTAAAATTTAAAATTTAAAATTTAAAATTTAAAATTTAAAATTTAAATTCGATTCAAATTTAAAATTTAAAATTTAAAATTTAAAATTTAAAATTTAAAATTTAAAATTTAAAATTTAAAATTTAAAATTTAAAATTTAAATTTAAATTTAAAATTTAAAATTTAAAGTTTAAAATTTAAAATTTTAAAATTTAAAATTTAAAATTTAAAATTTAAATTTAAAATTTAAAATTTAAAATTTAAAATTTAAATTTAAAATTTAAAAATTTAAAATTTAAATTTAAAATTTAAAATTTAAAATTTAAAATTTAAAATTTAAAATTTAAAATTTAAAATTTAAAATTTAAAATTTAAAATTTTAAAATTTAAAATTTAAAATTTAAAATTTAAAATTTAAAATTTAAAATTTAAAATTTAAAATTTAAAATTTAAAATTTAAAATTTAAAATTTAAAATTTAAAATTTAAAATTTAAAATTTAAAATTTAAAATTTAAAATTTAAAATTTAAAATTTAAAATTTAAAATTTAAAATTTAAAATTTAAAAATTTAAAATTTAAAATTTAAAATTTAAAATTTAAAATTTAAAATTTAAAATTTAAAATTTAAAATTTAAAGATTTAAAATTTAAAATTTAAAATTTAAAATTTAAAATTTAAAATTTAAAATTTAAAATTTAAAATTTAAATTTAAAATTTAAAATTTAAAATTTAAAATTTAAAATTTAAAATTTAAAATTTAAAATTTAAATTTAAATTTAAAATTTAAAATTTAAAATTTAAAATTTAAAATTTAAAATTTAAAATTTAAAATTTAAAATTTAAAATTTAAAATTTAAAATTTAAATTTAAAATTTAAAATTTAAAATTTAAATTTAAAATTTAAAATTTAAATTTAAAATTTAAAATTTAAAATTTAAAATTTAAAATTTAAAATTTAAAATTTTTAAATTTAAAATTTCCAAAAAGTTTTAAAATTTAAAATTTAAAATTTAAATTTCCAAAATTTAAAATTTAAAATTTAAAATTTAAAATTTAAAATTTAAAATTTAAAATTTAAAATTTAAATTTAAAATTTAAATTTAAATTTAGGTTTAAATTTAAAATTTAAATTTAAATTTAAAATTTAATTTAAAATTTAAAATTTAAAATTTAAAATTTAAAATTTAAATTTAAAGTTTAAAATTTAAATTTTAAAATTTAAAATTTAAAATTTAAAGTTTTAAAATTTAAATTTAAAATTTAAAATTTAAATTTAAAATTTAAAATTTAAAATTTAAAATTTAAAATTTAAATTTAAAATTTAAATTTAAATTTAAAATTTAAAAATTTAAAATTTAAAATTTAAAATTTAAAAATTTAAAATTTAAAATTTAAAATTTAAAATTTAAATTTAAAATTTAAAATTTAAAATTTAAAAAATTTAAAAAATTTAAATTTAAAATTTAAAATTTAAAATTTAAAATTTAAAAAGTTTAAAAGTTTAAAATTTAAAATTTAAAATTTAAAATTTAAAATTTAAATTTAAAAATTTAAAAAATTTAAAATTTTAAAATTTAAAATTTAAAAAATTTAAAATTTAAATTTAAAATTTAAAATTTAAAATTTAAAATTTAAAATTTAAAATTTAAAATTTAAAGAAATTTAAATTTAAAATTTAAAATTTAAAATTTAAATTTTAAATTTAAAATTTAAAATTTAAATTTAAAATTTAAGTTTAATTTGAAAATTTAAAAATTTAAAATTTAAAATTTAAAATTTAAATTTAAATTAAAATTTCCAATTTAAATTAGTTAAAATTTAAAATTTAAAGTTTACCGTTTAAAATTTAAAATTTAGAAATTTAAAATTTAAAATTTAAAGTTTAAATTTAAAATTTAAAATTTAAAATTTAAAATTTAAAATTTAAAATTTAAAATTTTAAAATTTAAATTTAAAATTTAAATTTTCAAAATTTCCAAGAATTTAAATTTAAGAATTTGAAATTTAAAATTTAAAATTTAAAATTTAAGAATTTAAAGTTTTAAATTTAAATTTAAATTTAAAATTTAAGAAATTTAAAATTTAAGAATTGAAAATTTAAAATTTAAAATTTAAAATTTAAAATTTAAAATTTAAATTTTAAAATTTAAATTTAAAATTTAAAATTTTAAATTTAAAATTTAAAATTTAAAATTTAAAATTTAAAATTTAAAATTTAAAATTTTAAAATTTTAAAAATTTAAAATTTAAAATTTAAAATTTAAAATTTAAGAATTTAAAATTTAAAATTTAAAATTTAAAATTTAAAATTTAAAATTTAAAGATACAAGAATTTAAAATTGAAAAATTTAAAATTTAAAATTTAAAATTTTAAAATTTCGTTAAAATTTAAAATTTCAAAATTTAAAATTTAAAATTTAAAATTTAAAATTTAAAATTTTAAAATTTAAAGTTTAAAATTTAAAATTTAAAATTTTAAAATTTAAAATTTAGAATTTTAAAATTTAAAATTTAAAATTTAAATTTAAAATTTAAATTTTAAAAATTTAAAATTTAAAATTTAAAATTTAAAATTTAAAATTTAAAATTTAAAATTTAAAATTTAAAATTTAAAATTTAAAATTTAAAATTTAAAATTTAAAATTTAAAATTTAAAATTTAAAATTTAAAATTTAAAATTTAAAATTTAAAATTTAAAATTTAAATTTAAAATTTAAAATTTAAAATTTAAAATTTAAAATTTAAAATTTAAATTTAAAATTTAAAATTTAAAATTTAAAATTTAAAATTTAAATTTAAAATTTAAAATTTAAAATTTAAAATTTAAAATTTAAAATTTAAAATTTAAAATTTAAAATTTAAAATTTAAAATTTAAAATTTAAATTTAAAATTTAAAATTTAAAATTTAAAATTTAAAATTTAAAATTTAAAATTTAAAATTTAAAATTTAAAATTTAAAATTTAAAATTTAAAATTTAAAATTTAAAATTTAAATTTAAAATTTAAAATTTAAAATTTAAAATTTAAAATTTAAAATTTAAAATTTAAAATTTAAAATTTAAAATTTAAAATTTAAATTTAAAATTTAAAATTTAAAATTTAAAATTTAAAATTTAAAATTTAAAATTTAAATTTAAAATTTAAAATTTAAAATTTAAAATTTAAAATTTAAAATTTAAAATTTAAAATTTAAAATTTAAAATTTAAAATTTAAAATTTAAAATTTAAAATTTAAAATTTAAAATTTAAAATTTAAAATTTAAAATTTAAAATTTAAAATTTAAAATTTAAAATTTAAAATTTAAAATTTAAAATTTAAAATTTAAAATTTAAAATTTAAAATTTAAATTTAAAATTTAAAATTTAAAATTTAAAATTTAAAATTTAAAATTTAAAATTTAAAATTTAAAATTTAAAATTTAAAATTTAAAATTTAAATTTAAAATTTAAAATTTAAATTTAAATTTAAAATTTAAAATTTAAAATTTAAATTTAAAATTTAAAATTTAAAATTTAAAATTTAAAATTTAAAATTTAAAATTTAAAATTTAAAATTTAAAATTTAAAATTTAAAATTTAAAATTTAAAATTTAAATTTAAAATTTAAAATTTAAAATTTAAAATTTAAAATTTAAAATTTAAAATTTAAAATTTAAAATTTAAAATTTAAAATTTAAAATTTAAAATTTAAAATTTAAAATTTAAAATTTAAAATTTAAAATTTAAAT
The DNA here is from genome assembly GCA_030180095.1 of Magnolia changhungtana. Lineage (NCBI taxonomy): Eukaryota > Viridiplantae > Streptophyta > Magnoliopsida > Magnoliales > Magnoliaceae > Magnolia > Magnolia changhungtana. Next base: position 28,106 of record JASAUF010000053.1, on the reverse strand, counting down.
TTAAAATTTAAAATTTAAAATTTAAAATTTAAAATTTAAAATTTAAAATTTAAAATTTAAAATTTAAATTTAAAATTTAAAATTTAAAATTTAAAATTTAAAATTTAAAATTTAAAATTTAAAATTTAAAATTTAAAATTTAAAATTTAAAATTTAAAATTTAAAATTTAAAATTTAAAATTTAAAATTTAAAATTTAAAATTTAAAATTTAAAATTTAAAATTTAAAATTTAAAATTTAAAATTTAAAATTTAAAATTTAAAATTTAAAATTTAAAATTTAAAATTTAAAATTTAAAATTTAAAATTTAAAATTTAAAATTTAAAATTTAAAATTTAAAATTTAAAATTTAAAATTTAAAATTTAAAATTTAAAATTTAAAATTTAAAATTTAAAATTTAAAATTTAAAATTTAAAATTTAAAATTTAAAATTTAAAATTTAAAATTTAAAATTTAAAATTTAAAATTTAAAATTTAAAATTTAAAATTTAAAATTTAATTTAAAATTTAAAATTTAAAATTTAAAATTTAAAATTTAAAATTTAAAATTTAAAATTTAAAATTTAAAATTTAAAATTTAAAATTTAAAATTTAAAATTTAAAATTTAAAATTTAAAATTTAAAATTTAAAATTTAAAATTTAAAATTTAAAATTTAAAATTTAAAATTTAAAATTTAAAATTTAAAATTTAAAATTTAAAATTTAAAATTTAAAATTTAAATTTAAAATTTAAAATTTAAAATTTAAAATTTAAAATTTAAAATTTAAAATTTAAAATTTAAAATTTAAAATTTAAAATTTAAAATTTAAAATTTAAAATTTAAAATTTAAAATTTAAAATTTAAAATTTAAAATTTAAAATTTAAAATTTAAAATTTAAAATTTAAAATTTAAAATTTAAAATTTAAAATTTAAAATTTAAAATTTAAAATTTAAAATTTAAAATTTAAAATTTAAAATTTAAAATTTAAAATTTAAAATTTAAAATTTAAAATTTAAAATTTAAAATTTAAAATTTAAAATTTAAAATTTAAAATTTAAAATTTAAAATTTAAAATTTAAATTTAAAATTTAAAATTTAAAATTTAAAATTTAAAATTTAAAATTTAAAATTTAAATTTAAAATTTAAAATTTAAAATTTAAAATTTAAAATTTAAAATTTAAAATTTAAAATTTAAAATTTAAAATTTAAAATTTAAAATTTAAAATTTAAAATTTAAAATTTAAAATTTAAAATTTAAAATTTAAAATTTAAAATTTAAAATTTAAAATTTAAAATTTAAAATTTAAATTTAAATTTAAAATTTAAAATTTAAAATTTAAAATTTAAATTTAAAATTTAAAATTTAAAATTTAAAATTTAAAATTTAAAATTTAAAATTTAAAATTTAAAATTTAAAATTTAAAATTTAAAATTTAAAATTTAAAATTTAAAATTTAAAATTTAAAATTTAAAATTTAAAATTTAAAATTTAAAATTTAAAATTTAAAATTTAAAATTTAAAATTTAAAATTTAAAATTTAAAATTTAAAATTTAAAATTTAAAATTTAAAATTTAAAATTTAAAATTTAAAATTTAAAATTTAAAATTTAAAATTTAAAATTTAAAATTTAAAATTTAAAATTTAAAATTTAAAATTTAAAATTTAAAATTTAAAATTTAAAATTTAAAATTTAAAATTTAAAATTTAAAATTTAAAATTTAAAATTTAAAATTTAAAATTTAAAATTTAAATTTAAAATTTAAAATTTAAAATTTAAAATTTAAAATTTAAAATTTAAAATTTAAAATTTAAAATTTAAAATTTAAAATTTAAAATTTAAAATTTAAATTTAAAATTTAAAATTTAAAATTTAAAATTTAAAATTTAAAATTTAAAATTTAAAATTTAAAATTTAAAATTTAAAATTTAAAATTTAAAATTTAAAATTTAAAATTTAAAATTTAAAATTTAAAATTTAAAATTTAAAATTTAAAATTTAAAATTTAAAATTTAAAATTTAAAATTTAAAATTTAAAATTTAAAATTTAAAATTTAAAATTTAAAATTTAAATTTAAAATTTAAAATTTAAAATTTAAAATTTAAAATTTAAAATTTAAAATTTAAAATTTAAAATTTAAAATTTAAAATTTAAAATTTAAAATTTAAAATTTAAAATTTAAAATTTAAAATTTAAAATTTAAAATTTAAATTTAAAATTTAAAATTTAAAATTTAAAATTTAAATTTAAAATTTAAAATTTAAAATTTAAAATTTAAAATTTAAAATTTAAAATTTAAAATTTAAAATTTAAAATTTAAAATTTAAAATTTAAAATTTAAAATTTAAAATTTAAAATTTAAAATTTAAAATTTAAAATTTAAAATTTAAAATTTAAAATTTAAAATTTAAAATTTAAAATTTAAAATTTAAAATTTAAAATTTAAAATTTAAAATTTAAAATTTAAAATTTAAAATTTAAAATTTAAAATTTAAAATTTAAAATTTAAATTTAAAATTTAAAATTTAAAATTTAAAATTTAAAATTTAAAATTTAAAATTTAAAATTTAAAATTTAAAATTTAAAATTTAAAATTTAAAATTTAAAATTTAAAATTTAAAATTTAAAATTTAAAATTTAAAATTTAAAATTTAAAATTTAAAATTTAAAATTTAAAATTTAAAATTTAAAATTTAAAATTTAAAATTTAAAATTTAAAATTTAAAATTTAAAATTTAAAATTTAAAATTTAAAATTTAAAATTTAAAATTTAAAATTTAAAATTTAAAATTTAAAATTTAAAATTTAAAATTTAAAATTTAAAATTTAAAATTTAAAATTTAAAATTTAAAATTTAAAATTTAAAATTTAAAATTTAAAATTTAAAATTTAAAATTTAAAATTTAAAATTTAAATTTAAAATTTAAAATTTAAAATTTAAAATTTAAAATTTAAAATTTAAAATTTAAAATTTAAAATTTAAAATTTAAAATTTAAAATTTAAAATTTAAAATTTAAAATTTAAAATTTAAAATTTAAAATTTAAAATTTAAAATTTAAAATTTAAAATTTAAATTTAAAATTTAAAATTTAAAATTTAAAATTTAAAATTTAAAATTTAAAATTTAAAATTTAAAATTTAAAATTTAAAATTTAAAATTTAAAATTTAAAATTTAAAATTTAAAATTTAAAATTTAAAATTTAAAATTTAAAATTTAAAATTTAAAATTTAAAATTTAAAATTTAAAATTTAAAATTTAAAATTTAAAATTTAAAATTTAAAATTTAAAATTTAAAATTTAAAATTTAAAATTTAAAATTTAAAATTTAAAATTTAAAATTTAAAATTTAAAATTTAAATTTAAAATTTAAAATTTAAAATTTAAAATTTAAAATTTAAAATTTAAAATTTAAAATTTAAAATTTAAAATTTAAAATTTAAAATTTAAAATTTAAAATTTAAAATTTAAATTTAAAATTTAAAATTTAAAATTTAAAATTTAAAATTTAAAATTTAAAATTTAAAATTTAAAATTTAAAATTTAAAATTTAAAATTTAAAATTTAAAATTTAAAATTTAAAATTTAAAAATTTAAAATTTAAAATTTAAAATTTAAAATTTAAAATTTAAAATTTAAAATTTAAAATTTAAAATTTAAATTTAATTTAAAATTTAAAATTTAAAATTTAAAATTTAAAATTTAAAATTTAAAATTTAAAATTTAAAATTTAAAATTTAAAATTTAAAATTTAAAATTTAAAATTTAAAATTTAAAATTTAAAATTTAAAATTTAAAATTTAAAATTTAAAATTTAAAATTTAAATTTAAAATTTAAAATTTAAAATTTAAAATTTAAAATTTAAAATTTAAAATTTAAAATTTAAAATTTAAAATTTAAAATTTAAAATTTAAAATTTAAAATTTAAAATTTAAAATTTAAAATTTAAAATTTAAAATTTAAAATTTAAAATTTAAAATTTAAAATTTAAAATTTAAAATTTAAAATTTAAAATTTAAAATTTAAAATTTAAAATTTAAAATTTAAAATTTAAAATTTAAAATTTAAAATTTAAAATTTAAAATTTAAAATTTAAAATTTAAAATTTAAAATTTAAAATTTAAAATTTAAAATTTAAAATTTAAAATTTAAAATTTAAAATTTAAAATTTAAAATTTAAAATTTAAAATTTAAAATTTAAAATTTAAAATTTAAAATTTAAAATTTAAAATTTAAAATTTAAAATTTAAAATTTAAAATTTAAAATTTAAAATTTAAAATTTAAAATTTAAAATTTAAAATTTAAAATTTAAAATTTAAAATTTAAAATTTAAAATTTAAAATTTAAAATTTAAAATTTAAAATTTAAAATTTAAAATTTAAATTTAAAATTTAAAATTTAAAATTTAAAATTTAAAATTTAAATTTAAAATTTAAAATTTAAAATTTAAAATTTAAAATTTAAAATTTAAAATTTAAAATTTAAAATTTAAAATTTAAAATTTAAAATTTAAAATTTAAAATTTAAAATTTAAAATTTAAAATTTAAAATTTAAAATTTAAAATTTAAATTTAAAATTTAAATTTAAAATTTAAAATTTAAAATTTAAAATTTAAAATTTAAAATTTAAAATTTAAAATTTAAAATTTAAAATTTAAAATTTAAAATTTAAAATTTAAAATTTAAAATTTAAAATTTAAAATTTAAAATTTAAAATTTAAAATTTAAAATTTAAAATTTAAAATTTAAAATTTAAAATTTAAAATTTAAAATTTAAAATTTAAAATTTAAAATTTAAAATTTAAAATTTAAAATTTAAAATTTAAAATTTAAAATTTAAAATTTAAAATTTAAAATTTAAAATTTAAAATTTAAAATTTAAAATTTAAAATTTAAAATTTAAAATTTAAAATTTAAAATTTAAAATTTAAAATTTAAAATTTAAAATTTAAAATTTAAAATTTAAAATTTAAAATTTAAAATTTAAAATTTAAAATTTAAAATTTAAAATTTAAAATTTAAAATTTAAAATTTAAAATTTAAAATTTAAAATTTAAAATTTAAAATTTAAAATTTAAAATTTAAAATTTAAAATTTAAAATTTAAAATTTAAAATTTAAAATTTAAAATTTAAAATTTAAAATTTAAAATTTAAAATTTAAAATTTAAAATTTAAAATTTAAAATTTAAAATTTAAAATTTAAAATTTAAATTTAAAATTTAAAATTTAAAATTTAAAATTTAAAATTTAAAATTTAAAATTTAAAATTTAAAATTTAAAATTTAAAATTTAAAATTTAAAATTTAAAATTTAAAATTTAAAATTTAAAATTTAAAATTTAAAATTTAAAATTTAAAATTTAAAATTTAAAATTTAAAATTTAAAATTTAAAATTTAAAATTTAAAATTTAAAATTTAAAATTTAAAATTTAAAATTTAAAATTTAAAATTTAAAATTTAAAATTTAAAATTTAAAATTTAAAATTTAAAATTTAAAATTTAAAATTTAAAATTTAAAATTTAAAATTTAAAATTTAAAATTTAAAATTTAAAATTTAAAATTTAAAATTTAAAATTTAAAATTTAAAATTTAAAATTTAAAATTTAAAATTTAAAATTTAAAATTTAAAATTTAAAATTTAAAATTTAAAATTTAAAATTTAAAATTTAAAATTTAAAATTTAAAATTTAAAATTTAAAATTTAAAATTTAAAATTTAAAATTTAAAATTTAAAATTTAAAATTTAAAATTTAAAATTTAAAATTTAAAATTTAAAATTTAAAATTTAAAATTTAAAATTTAAAATTTAAAATTTAAAATTTAAAATTTAAATTTAAAATTTAAAATTTAAAATTTAAAATTTAAAATTTAAAATTTAAAATTTAAAATTTAAAATTTAAAATTTAAAATTTAAAATTTAAAATTTAAAATTTAAATTTAAAATTTAAAATTTAAAATTTAAAATTTAAAATTTAAAATTTAAAATTTAAAATTTAAAATTTAAAATTTAAAATTTAAAATTTAAAATTTAAAATTTAAAATTTAAAATTTAAAATTTAAAATTTAAAATTTAAAATTTAAAATTTAAAATTTAAAATTTAAATTTAAATTTAAAATTTAAAATTTAAAATTTAAAATTTAAAATTTAAAATTTAAAATTTAAAATTTAAAATTTAAAATTTAAAATTTAAAATTTAAAATTTAAAATTTAAAATTTAAAATTTAAAATTTAAAATTTAAAATTTAAAATTTAAAATTTAAAATTTAAAATTTAAAATTTAAAATTTAAAATTTAAAATTTAAAATTTAAAATTTAAAATTTAAAATTTAAAATTTAAAATTTAAAATTTAAAATTTAAAATTTAAAATTTAAAATTTAAAATTTAAAATTTAAAATTTAAATTTAAAATTTAAAATTTAAAATTTAAAATTTAAAATTTAAAATTTAAAATTTAAAATTTAAAATTTAAAATTTAAAATTTAAAATTTAAAATTTAAATTTAAAATTTAAAATTTAAAATTTAAAATTTAAAATTTAAAATTTAAAATTTAAAATTTAAAATTTAAAATTTAAAATTTAAAATTTAAAATTTAAAATTTAAAATTTAAAATTTAAAATTTAAAATTTAAAATTTAAAATTTAAAATTTAAAATTTAAAATTTAAAATTTAAAATTTAAAATTTAAAATTTAAAATTTAAAATTTAAAATTTAAAATTTAAAATTTAAAATTTAAAATTTAAAATTTAAAATTTAAAATTTAAAATTTAAAATTTAAAATTTAAAATTTAAAATTTAAAATTTAAAATTTAAAATTTAAAATTTAAAATTTAAAATTTAAAATTTAAAATTTAAAATTTAAAATTTAAAATTTAAAATTTAAATTTAAAATTTAAAATTTAAAATTTAAAATTTAAAATTTAAAATTTAAAATTTAAAATTTAAAATTTAAAATTTAAAATTTAAAATTTAAAATTTAAAATTTAAAATTTAAAATTTAAAATTTAAAATTTAAAATTTAAATTTAAATTTAAAATTTAAAATTTAAAATTTAAAATTTAAAATTTAAAATTTAAAATTTAAAATTTAAAATTTAAAATTTAAAATTTAAAATTTAAAATTTAAAATTTAAATTTAAAATTTAAAATTTAAAATTTAAAATTTAAAATTTAAAATTTAAAATTTAAAATTTAAATTTAAAATTTAAAATTTAAAATTTAAAATTTAAATTTAAAATTTAAATTTAAAATTTAAAATTTAAAATTTAAAATTTAAAATTTAAAATTTAAAATTTAAAATTTAAAATTTAAAATTTAAAATTTAAAATTTAAAATTTAAAATTTAAAATTTAAAATTTAAAATTTAAAATTTAAATTTAAATTTAAAATTTAAAATTTAAAATTTAAAATTTAAAATTTAAAATTTAAAATTTAAAATTTAAAATTTAAAATTTAAAATTTAAAATTTAAAATTTAAAATTTAAAATTTAAAATTTAAAATTTAAAATTTAAAATTTAAAATTTAAAATTTAAATTTAAAATTTAAAATTTAAAATTTAAAATTTAAAATTTAAAATTTAAAATTTAAAATTTAAAATTTAAAATTTAAAATTTAAAATTTAAAATTTAAAATTTAAAATTTAAAATTTAAAATTTAAAATTTAAAATTTAAAATTTAAAATTTAAAATTTAAAATTTAAAATTTAAAATTTAAAATTTAAAATTTAAAATTTAAAATTTAAAATTTAAAATTTAAAATTTAAAATTTAAAATTTAAAATTTAAAATTTAAAATTTAAAATTTAAAATTTAAAATTTAAAATTTAAAATTTAAAATTTAAAATTTAAAATTTAAAATTTAAAATTTAAAATTTAAAATTTAAAATTTAAAATTTAAAATTTAAAATTTAAAATTTAAAATTTAAAATTTAAAATTTAAAATTTAAAATTTAAAATTTAAAATTTAAAATTTAAATTTAAATTTAAAATTTAAAATTTAAAATTTAAAATTTAAAATTTAAAATTTAAAATTTAAAATTTAAAATTTAAAATTTAAAATTTAAAATTTAAAATTTAAAATTTAAAATTTAAAATTTAAAATTTAAAATTTAAAATTTAAAATTTAAAATTTAAAATTTAAAATTTAAAATTTAAAATTTAAAATTTAAAATTTAAAATTTAAAATTTAAATTTAAAATTTAAAATTTAAAATTTAAATTTAAAATTTAAAATTTAAAATTTAAAATTTAAAATTTAAAATTTAAAATTTAAAATTTAAAATTTAAAATTTAAAATTTAAAATTTAAAATTTAAAATTTAAAATTTAAAATTTAAAATTTAAAATTTAAAATTTAAAATTTAAAATTTAAAATTTAAAATTTAAAATTTAAAATTTAAAATTTAAAATTTAAAATTTAAAATTTAAAATTTAAAATTTAAAATTTAAAATTTAAAATTTAAAATTTAAAATTTAAAATTTAAAATTTAAAATTTAAAATTTAAAATTTAAATTTAAAATTTAAAATTTAAAATTTAAAATTTAAAATTTAAAATTTAAAATTTAAAATTTAAAATTTAAAATTTAAAATTTAAATTTAAAATTTAAAATTTAAAATTTAAAATTTAAAATTTAAAATTTAAAATTTAAAATTTAAAATTTAAAATTTAAAATTTAAAATTTAAAATTTAAATTTAAATTTAAAATTTAAAATTTAAAATTTAAAATTTAAAATTTAAAATTTAAAATTTAAAATTTAAAATTTAAAATTTAAAATTTAAAATTTAAAATTTAAAATTTAAAATTTAAATTTAAAATTTAAAATTTAAAATTTAAAATTTAAAATTTAAAATTTAAAATTTAAAATTTAAAATTTAAAATTTAAAATTTAAATTTAAAATTTAAAATTTAAAATTTAAAATTTAAAATTTAAAATTTAAAATTTAAAATTTAAAATTTAAAATTTAAAATTTAAAATTTAAAATTTAAAATTTAAAATTTAAAATTTAAAATTTAAAATTTAAAATTTAAAATTTAAAATTTAAAATTTAAATTTAAAATTTAAAATTTAAAATTTAAATTTAAAATTTAAAATTTAAAATTTAAAATTTAAAATTTAAAATTTAAAATTTAAAATTTAAAATTTAAAATTTAAAATTTAAAATTTAAAATTTAAAATTTAAAATTTAAAATTTAAAATTTAAAATTTAAAATTTAAATTTAAAATTTAAAATTTAAAATTTAAAATTTAAAATTTAAAATTTAAAATTTAAAATTTAAAATTTAAAATTTAAAATTTAAAATTTAAAATTTAAAATTTAAAATTTAAAATTTAAAATTTAAAATTTAAAATTTAAAATTTAAAATTTAAAATTTAAAATTTAAAATTTAAAATTTAAAATTTAAAATTTAAAATTTAAAATTTAAAATTTAAAATTTAAAATTTAAAATTTAAAATTTAAAATTTAAAATTTAAAATTTAAAATTTAAAATTTAAAATTTAAAATTTAAAATTTAAAATTTAAAATTTAAAATTTAAAATTTAAAATTTAAAATTTAAAATTTAAAATTTAAAATTTAAAATTTAAAATTTAAAATTTAAAATTTAAAATTTAAAATTTAAAATTTAAAATTTAAAATTTAAAATTTAAATTTAAAATTTAAAATTTAAAATTTAAAATTTAAAATTTAAAATTTAAAATTTAAAATTTAAAATTTAAAATTTAAAATTTAAATTTAAAATTTAAAATTTAAAATTTAAAATTTAAAATTTAAAATTTAAAATTTAAAATTTAAAATTTAAAATTTAAAATTTAAAATTTAAAATTTAAAATTTAAAATTTAAAATTTAAAATTTAAAATTTAAAATTTAAAATTTAAAATTTAAAATTTAAAATTTAAAATTTAAAATTTAAAATTTAAAATTTAAAATTTAAAATTTAAAATTTAAAATTTAAAATTTAAAATTTAAAATTTAAAATTTAAAATTTAAAATTTAAATTTAAAATTTAAAATTTAAAATTTAAATTTAAAATTTAAAATTTAAAATTTAAAATTTAAAATTTAAAATTTAAAATTTAAAATTTAAAATTTAAAATTTAAAATTTAAAATTTAAAATTTAAAATTTAAAATTTAAAATTTAAAATTTAAAATTTAAAATTTAAAATTTAAAATTTAAAATTTAAAATTTAAAATTTAAAATTTAAAATTTAAAATTTAAAATTTAAAATTTAAAATTTAAATTTAAAATTTAAAATTTAAATTTAAAATTTAAAATTTAAAATTTAAAATTTAAAATTTAAATTTAAAATTTAAAATTTAAAATTTAAAATTTAAAATTTAAAATTTAAAATTTAAAATTTAAAATTTAAAATTTAAAATTTAAAATTTAAAATTTAAAATTTAAAATTTAAAATTTAAAATTTAAAATTTAAAATTTAAAATTTAAAATTTAAAATTTAAAATTTAAAATTTAAAATTTAAAATTTAAAATTTAAAATTTAAATTTAAAATTTAAAATTTAAAATTTAAAATTTAAATTTAAAATTTAAAATTTAAAATTTAAAATTTAAAATTTAAAATTTAAAATTTAAAATTTAAAATTTAAAATTTAAAATTTAAAATTTAAAATTTAAAATTTAAAATTTAAAATTTAAAATTTAAATTTAAAATTTAAAATTTAAATTTAAAATTTAAAATTTAAAATTTAAAATTTAAAATTTAAAATTTAAAATTTAAAATTTAAAATTTAAAATTTAAAATTTAAAATTTAAAATTTAAAATTTAAAATTTAAAATTTAAAATTTAAAATTTAAAATTTAAAATTTAAATTTAAAATTTAAAATTTAAAATTTAAAATTTAAAATTTAAAATTTAAAATTTAAAATTTAAAATTTAAAATTTAAAATTTAAAATTTAAAATTTAAAATTTAAAATTTAAAATTTAAAATTTAAAATTTAAAATTTAAAATTTAAAATTTAAAATTTAAAATTTAAATTTAAAATTTAAAATTTAAAATTTAAAATTTAAAATTTAAAATTTAAAATTTAAAATTTAAATTTAAAATTTAAAATTTAAAATTTAAAATTTAAAATTTAAAATTTAAAATTTAAAATTTAAAATTTAAAATTTAAAATTTAAAATTTAAAATTTAAAATTTAAAATTTAAAATTTAAAATTTAAAATTTAAAATTTAAAATTTAAAATTTAAAATTTAAAATTTAAAATTTAAAATTTAAAATTTAAAATTTAAAATTTAAAATTTAAAATTTAAAATTTAAAATTTAAAATTTAAAATTTAAAATTTAAAATTTAAAATTTAAATTTAAAATTTAAAATTTAAAATTTAAATTTAAAATTTAAAATTTAAAATTTAAAATTTAAAATTTAAAATTTAAAATTTAAAATTTAAAATTTAAAATTTAAAATTTAAAATTTAAAATTTAAAATTTAAAATTTAAAATTTAAATTTAAAATTTAAAATTTAAAATTTAAAATTTAAAATTTAAAATTTAAAATTTAAAATTTAAAATTTAAAATTTAAAATTTAAAATTTAAAATTTAAAATTTAAATTTAAAATTTAAAATTTAAAATTTAAAATTTAAAATTTAAAATTTAAAATTTAAAATTTAAAATTTAAAATTTAAAATTTAAAATTTAAAATTTAAAATTTAAAATTTAAAATTTAAAATTTAAAATTTAAAATTTAAAATTTAAAATTTAAAATTTAAAATTTAAAATTTAAAATTTAAAATTTAAAATTTAAAATTTAAAATTTAAAATTTAAAATTTAAATTTAAAATTTAAAATTTAAAATTTAAAATTTAAAATTTAAAATTTAAAATTTAAAATTTAAAATTTAAAATTTAAAATTTAAAATTTAAAATTTAAAATTTAAAAATTTAAATTTAAAATTTAAAATTTAAAATTTAAAATTTAAAATTTAAAATTTAAAATTTAAAATTTAAAATTTAAAATTTAAAATTTAAAATTTAAAATTTAAAATTTAAAATTTAAAATTTAAAATTTAAAATTTAAAATTTAAAATTTAAAATTTAAAATTTAAAATTTAAAATTTAAAATTTAAAATTTAAAATTTAAAATTTAAAATTTAAAATTTAAAATTTAAAATTTAAATTTAAAATTTAAAATTTAAAATTTAAAATTTAAAATTTAAAATTTAAAATTTAAAATTTAAAATTTAAAATTTAAAATTTAAAATTTAAAATTTAAAATTTAAAATTTAAATTTAAAATTTAAAATTTAAAATTTAAAATTTAAAATTTAAAATTTAAAATTTAAAATTTAAAATTTAAAATTTAAATTTAAAATTTAAAATTTAAAATTTAAAATTTAAAATTTAAAATTTAAAATTTAAAATTTAAAATTTAAAATTTAAAATTTAAAATTTAAAATTTAAAATTTAAATTTAAAATTTAAAATTTAAAATTTAAAATTTAAAATTTAAAATTTAAAATTTAAATTTAAAATTTAAAATTTAAAATTTAAAATTTAAAATTTAAAATTTAAAATTTAAAATTTAAAATTTAAAATTTAAAATTTAAAATTTAAAATTTAAAATTTAAAATTTAAAATTTAAAATTTAAAATTTCAAAATTTAAAATTTAAAATTTAAAATTTTAAAATTTAAAATTTAAAATTTAAAATTTAAAATTTAAAATTTAAAATTTAAAATTTAAATTTAAAATTTAAAAATTTAAATTTAAATTTAAAATTTAAAATTTAAAATTTAAAATTTAAAATTTAAAATTTAAAATTTAAAATTTAAAATTTAAAATTTAAATTTAAAATTTAAAATTTAAATTTAAATTTAAATTTAAAATTTAAAATTTAAAATTTAAAATTTAAAATTTAAAATTTAAAATTTAAATTTAAAATTTAAAATTTAAAATTTAAAATTTAAAATTTAAAATTTAAATTTTAAAATTTAAAATTTAAATTTACAAAATTTAAAATTTAAAATTTAAAATTTAAATTTAAAATTTAAAATTTAAAATTTAAAATTTAAAATTTAAAATTTAAAATTTAAAATTTAAAAATTTAAAATTTAAAATTTAAAATTTTAAATTTAAAATTTAAAATTTAAAATTTAAAATTTAAATTTAAAATTTAAAATTTAAAATTTAAAATTTAAAATTTAAAATTTAAAATTTAAAATTTAAAATTTAAAATTTAAAATTTAAAATTTAAATTTAAAATTTAAAATTTAAAATTTAAAATTTAAAATTTAAAATTTAAAATTTAAAATTTAAAATTTAAAATTTAAAATTTAAAATTTAAAATTTAAAATTTAAAATTTAAAATTTAAAATTTAAAATTTAAAATTTAAAATTTAAAATTTAAAATTTAAAATTTAAAATTTAAAATTTAAAATTTAAAATTTAAAATTTAAAATTTAAAATTTAAAATTTAAAATTTAAAATTTAAAATTTAAAATTTAAAATTTAAAATTTAAAATTTAAAATTTAAAATTTAAAATTTAAAATTTAAAATTTAAATTTAAAATTTAAAATTTAAAATTTAAAATTTAAAATTTAAAATTTAAAATTTAAAATTTAAAATTTAAAATTTAAATTTAAAATTTAAAATTTAAAATTTAAAATTTAAAATTTAAAATTTAAATTTAAAATTTAAAATTTAAAATTTAAATTTAAAATTTAAATTTAAAATTTAAATTTAAAATTTAAAATTTAAAATTTAAAATTTAAAATTTAAAATTTAAAATTTAAAATTTAAATTTAATTTAAAATTTAAAATTTAAAATTTAAAATTTAAAATTTAAAATTTAAAATTTAAAATTTAAAATTTAAATTTAAAATTTAAAATTTAAAATTTAAAATTTAAAATTTAAAATTTAAAATTTAAAATTTAAAATTTAAAATTTAAAATTTAAATTTAAAATTTAAAATTTAAAATTTAAAATTTAAAATTTAAAATTTAAATTTAAAATTTAAAATTTAAATTTAAAATTTAAAATTTAAAATTTAAAATTTAAAATTTAAAATTTAAAATTTAAATTTAAATTTAAAATTTAAAATTTAAAATTTAAAATTTAAAATTTAAAATTTAAAATTTAAAATTTAAAATTTAAAATTTAAAATTTAAAATTTAAAATTTAAAATTTAAAATTTAAAATTTAAAATTTAAAATTTAAAATTTAAAATTTAAAATTTAAAATTTAAAATTTAAAATTTAAAATTTAAAATTTAAAATTTAAAATTTAAAATTTAAAATTTAAAATTTAAAATTTAAAATTTAAAATTTAAAATTTAAAATTTAAAATTTAAAATTTAAAATTTAAAATTTAAAATTTAAAATTTAAAATTTAAAATTTAAAATTTAAAATTTAAAATTTAAAATTTAAATTTAAAATTTAAAATTTAAAATTTAAAATTTAAAATTTAAAATTTAAAATTTAAAATTTAAAATTTAAAATTTAAAATTTAAAATTTAAAATTTAAAATTTAAAATTTAAAATTTAAAATTTAAAATTTAAAATTTAAAATTTAAAATTTAAAATTTAAAATTTAAAATTTAAAATTTAAAATTTAAAATTTAAAATTTAAAATTTAAAATTTAAAATTTAAAATTTAAAATTTAAAATTTAAAATTTAAAATTTAAAATTTAAAAATTAATTTAAAATTTAAAATTTAAAATTTAAAATTTAAAATTTAAAATTTAAAATTTAAAATTTAAAATTTAAAATTTAAAATTTAAAATTTAAAATTTAAAAATTTAAAATTTAAAATTTAAATTTAAAATTTAAAATTTAAAATTTAAAATTTAAAATTTAAATTTAAAATTTAAAATTTAAAATTTAAAATTTAAAATTTAAAATTTAAAATTTAAAATTTAAAATTTAAAATTTAAATTTAAAATTTAAAATTTAAAATTTAAAATTTAAAATTTAAAATTTAAAATTTAAATTTAAAATTTAAAATTTAAAATTTAAAATTTAAAATTTAAAATTTAAAATTTAAAATTTAAAATTTAAAATTTAAAATTTAAAATTTAAAATTTAAAATTTAAAATTTAAAATTTAAAATTTAAAATTTAAATTTAAAATTTAAAATTTAAAATTTAAAATTTAAAATTTAAAATTTAAAATTTAAAATTTAAAATTTAAAATTTAAAATTTAAAATTTAAAATTTAAAATTTAAAATTTAAAATTTAAAATTTAAAATTTAAAATTTAAAATTTAAAATTTAAATTTAAAATTTAAAATTTAAAATTTAAAATTTAAAATTTAAAATTTAAAATTTAAAATTTAAAATTTAAATTTAAAATTTAAAATTTAAAATTTAAAATTTAAAATTTAAAATTTAAAATTTAAAATTTAAAATTTAAAATTTAAAATTTAAAATTTAAAATTTAAAATTTAAAATTTAAAATTTAAATTTAAAATTTAAAATTTAAAATTTAAAATTTAAAATTTAAAATTTAAAATTTAAAATTTAAAATTTAAAATTTAAAATTTAAAATTTAAAATTTAAAATTTAAAATTTAAAATTTAAAATTTAAAATTTAAAATTTAAAATTTAAAATTTAAAATTTAAAATTTAAAATTTAAAATTTAAAATTTAAAATTTAAAATTTAAAATTTAAAATTTAAATTTAAAATTTAAAATTTAAAATTTAAAATTTAAAATTTAAAATTTAAAATTTAAAATTTAAAATTTAAAATTTAAAATTTAAAATTTAAAATTTAAATTTAAAATTTAAATTTAAATTTAAAATTTAAAATTTAAAATTTAAAATTTAAAATTTAAAATTTAAAATTTAAAATTTAAAATTTAAAATTTAAAATTTAAAATTTAAAATTTAAATTTAAAATTTAAAATTTAAAATTTAAAATTTAAAATTTAAAATTTAAAATTTAAAATTTAAAATTTAAAATTTAAAATTTAAAATTTAAAATTTAAAATTTAAAATTTAAAATTTAAAATTTAAAATTTAAATTTAAAATTTAAAATTTAAAATTTAAAATTTAAATTTAAAATTTAAAATTTAAAATTTAAATTTAAAATTTAAAATTTAAAATTTAAAATTTAAATTTAAAATTTAAAATTTAAAATTTAAAATTTAAAATTTAAAATTTAAAATTTAAAATTTAAAATTTAAAATTTAAAATTTAAAATTTAAAATTTAAAATTTAAAATTTAAAATTTAAAATTTAAAATTTAAAATTTAAAAATTTAAAATTTAAAATTTAAAATTTAAATTTAAAATTTAAAATTTAAAATTTAAAATTTAAAATTTAAAATTTAAAATTTAAAATTTAAAATTTAAAATTTAAAATTTAAAATTTAAAATTTAAAATTTAAAATTTAAAATTTAAAATTTAAAATTTAAAATTTAAAATTTAAAATTTAAATTTAAAATTTAAAATTTAAAATTTAAAATTTAAAATTTAAAATTTAAAAATTTAAAATTTAAAATTTAAAATTTAAAATTTAAAATTTAAAATTTAAAATTTAAAATTTAAAATTTAAAATTTAAAATTTAAAATTTAAAATTTAAAATTTAAAATTTAAAATTTAAAATTTAAAATTTAAAATTTAAAATTTAAAATTTAAAATTTAAAATTTAAAATTTAAAATTTAAAATTTAAAATTTAAAATTTAAAATTTAAAATTTATTTAAAGTTAAAAATTTAAATTTAAAATTTAAAATTTAAAATTTAAAATTTAAATTTAAAATTTAAAATTTAAAATTTAAAATTTAAAATTTAAAATTTAAAATTTAAATTTAAAATTTAAAATTTAAAATTTAAAATTTAAAATTTAAATTTAAAATTTAAAATTTAAAATTTAAAATTTAAAATTTAAAATTTAAAATTTAAAATTTAAAATTTAAAATTTAAAATTTAAAATTTAAAATTTAAAATTTAAAATTTAAAATTTAAAATTTAAAATTTAAAATTTAAAATTTAAAATTTAAAATTTAAAATTTAAATTTAAATTTAAAATTTAAAATTTAAAATTTAAATTTAAAATTTAAAATTTAAAATTTAAATTTAAAATTTAAAATTTAAAATTTAAAATTTAAAATTTAAAATTTAAAATTTAAAATTTAAAATTTAAAATTTAAAATTTAAAATTTAAAATTTAAAATTTAAAATTTAAAATTTAAAATTTAAAATTTAAAATTTAAAATTTAAAATTTAAAATTTAAATTTAAATTTAAATTTATTTAAAATTTAAAATTTAAATTTAAAATTTAAAATTTAAAATTTAAATTTAAAATTTAAAATTTAAAATTTAAAATTTAAAATTTAAAATTTAAAATTTAAATTTAAAATTTAAAATTTAAATTTAAAATTTAAAATTTAAAATTTAAAATTTAAAATTTAAAATTTAAAATTTAAATTTAAAATTTAAAATTTAAAATTTAAAATTTAAAATTTAAAATTTAAAATTTAAAATTTAAAATTTAAAATTTAAAATTTAAAATTTAAAATTTAAAATTTAAATTTAAAATTTAAAATTTAAAATTTAAAATTTAAAATTTAAAATTTAAAATTTAAAATTTAAAATTTAAAATTTAAAATTTAAAATTTAAATTTAAAATTTAAAATTTAAAATTTAAATTTAAAATTTAAAATTTAAAATTTAAAATTTAAAATTTAAAATTTAAAATTTAAAATTTAAAATTTAAAATTTAAAATTTAAAATTTAAAATTTAAAATTTAAAATTTAAAATTTAAATTTAAAATTTAAAATTTAAAATTTAAAATTTAAAATTTAAAATTTAAAATTTAAAATTTAAAATTTAAATTTAAAATTTAAAATTTAAAATTTAAAATTTAAAATTTAAATTTAAATTTAAAATTTAAAATTTAAAATTTAAAATTTAAAATTTAAAATTTAAAATTTAAAATTTAAAATTTAAAATTTAAAATTTAAAATTTAAAATTTAAAATTTAAAATTTAAAATTTAAATTTAAAATTTAAAATTTAAAATTTAAAATTTAAATTTAAATTTAAAATTTAAAATTTAAAATTTAAAATTTAAAATTTAAAATTAATTTAAAATTTAAAATTTAAAATTTAAATTTAAAATTTAAATTTAAAATTTAAAATTTAAAATTTAAAATTTAAAATTTAAAATTTAAAATTTAAAATTTAAAATTTAAAATTTAAAATTTAAATTTAAAATTTAAAATTTAAAATTTAAAATTTAAATTTAAAATTTAAATTTAAAATTTAAAATTTAAAATTTAAAATTTAAAATTTAAATTTAAAATTTAAAATTTAAAATTTAAATTTAAAATTTAAAATTTAAAATTTAAAATTTAAAATTTAAAATTAAAATTTAAAATTTAAAATTTAAAATTTAAAATTTAAATTTAAAATTTAAAATTTAAAATTTAAAATTTAAAATTTAAAATTTAAAATTTAAAATTTAAAATTTAAAATTTAAAATTTAAAATTTAAAATTTAAAATTTAAAATTTAAAATTTAAAATTTAATTTAAAATTTAAAATTTAAAATTTAAAATTTAAAATTTAAAATTTAAAATTTAAAATTTAAAATTTAAAATTTAAAATTTAAAATTTAAAATTTAAAATTTAAAATTTAAAATTTAAAATTTAAAATTTAAAATTTAAAATTTAAAATTTAAAATTTAAAATTTAAAATTTAAAATTTAAAATTTAAAATTTAAAATTTAAAATTTAAAATTTAAAATTTAAAATTTAAAATTTAAAATTTAAAATTTAAAATTTAAAATTTAAAATTTAAAATTTAAAATTTAAAATTTAAAATTTAAAATTTAAAATTTAAAATTTAAAATTTAAAATTTAAAATTTAAAATTTAAAATTTAAAATTTAAAATTTAAAATTTAAAATTTAAAATTTAAAATTTAAAATTTAAAATTTAAAATTTAAAATTTAAAATTTAAAATTTAAAATTTAAATTTAAAATTTAAAATTTAAAATTTAAAATTTAAAATTTAAAATTTAAAATTTAAAATTTAAAATTTAAAATTTAAAATTTAAAATTTAAAATTTAAAATTTAAAATTTAAAATTTAAAATTTAAAATTTAAAATTTAAAATTTAAAATTTAAAATTTAAAATTTAAAATTTAAAATTTAAAATTTAAAATTTAAAATTTAAAATTTAAAATTTAAAATTTAAAATTTAAAATTTAAAATTTAAAATTTAAATTTAAAATTTAAAATTTAAAATTTAAAATTTAAAATTTAAAATTTAAAATTTAAAATTTAAAATTTAAAATTTAAAATTTAAAATTTAAAATTTAAAATTTAAATTTAAAATTTAAAATTTAAAATTTAAAATTTAAAATTTAAAATTTAAAATTTAAAATTTAAAATTTAAAATTTAAATTTAAAATTTAAAATTTAAAATTTAAAATTTAAAATTTAAAATTTAAAATTTAAAATTTAAAATTTAAAATTTAAAATTTAAAATTTAAAATTTAAAATTTAAAATTTAAAATTTAAAATTTAAAATTTAAAATTTAAAATTTAAAATTTAAAATTTAAAATTTAAAATTTAAAATTTAAAATTTAAAATTTAAAATTTAAAATTTAAAATTTAAAATTTAAAATTTAAAATTTAAAATTTAAAATTTAAAATTTAAAATTTAAAATTTAAAATTTAAAATTTAAAATTTAAAATTTAAAATTTAAAATTTAAAATTTAAAATTTAAAATTTAAAATTTAAAATTTAAAATTTAAAATTTAAAATTTAAATTTAAAATTTAAAATTTAAAATTTAAAATTTAAAATTTAAAATTTAAAATTTAAAATTTAAAATTTAAAATTTAAAATTTAAATTTAAAATTTAAAATTTAAAATTTAAAATTTAAAATTTAAAATTTAAAATTTAAAATTTAAAATTTAAAATTTAAATTTAAAATTTAAAATTTAAAATTTAAAATTTAAAATTTAAAATTTAAAATTTAAAATTTAAAATTTAAAATTTAAAATTTAAATTTAAAATTTAAAATTTAAATTTAAAATTTAAAATTTAAAATTTAAAATTTAAAATTTAAAATTTAAAATTTAAAATTTAAAATTTAAATTTAAAATTTAAAATTTAAATTTAAAATTTAAAATTTAAAATTTAAAATTTAAAATTTAAAATTTAAAATTTAAAATTTAAATTTAAAATTTAAAATTTAAATTTAAAATTTAAAATTTAAAATTTAAAATTTAAAATTTAAAATTTAAATTTAAAATTTAAAATTTAAAATTTAAATTTAAAATTTAAAATTTAAAATTTAAAATTTAAAATTTAAAATTTAAAATTTAAAATTTAAAATTTAAAATTTAAAATTTAAAATTTAAAATTTAAAATTTAAAATTTAAAATTTAAAATTTAAAATTTAAAATTTAAAATTTAAAATTTAAATTTAAAATTTAAAATTTAAAATTTAAAATTTAAAATTTAAAATTTAAATTTAAAATTTAAAATTTAAAATTTAAAATTTAAAATTTAAAATTTAAAATTTAAAATTTAAAATTTAAAATTTAAAATTTAAAATTTAAAATTTAAAATTTAAAATTTAAAATTTAAAATTTAAAATTTAAAATTTAAAATTTAAAATTTAAAATTTAAAATTTAAAATTTAAAATTTAAATTTAAAATTTAAAATTTAAAATTTAAAATTTAAAATTTAAAATTTAAATTTAAAATTTAAAATTTAAAATTTAAAATTTAAAATTTAAAATTTAAAATTTAAAATTTAAAATTTAAAATTTAAATTTAAAATTTAAATTTAAAATTTAAAATTTAAAATTTAAAATTTAAAATTTAAAATTTAAAATTTAAAATTTAAAATTTAAAATTTAAAATTTAAAATTTAAAATTTAAAATTTAAAATTTAAAATTTAAAATTTAAAATTTAAATTTAAAATTTAAAATTTAAAATTTAAAATTTAAAATTTAAAATTTAAAATTTAAAATTTAAAATTTAAAATTTAAAATTTAAAATTTAAAATTTAAAATTTAAAATTTAAATTTAAAATTTAAAATTTAAAATTTAAAATTTAAAATTTAAAATTTAAAATTTAAAATTTAAAATTTAAATTTAAAATTTAAAATTTAAAATTTAAAATTTAAATTTAAATTTAAAATTTAAATTTAAAATTTAAATTTAAAATTTAAAATTTAAAATTTAAAATTTAAAATTTAAAATTTAAAATTTAAAATTTAAAATTTAAAATTTAAAATTTAAAATTTAAAATTTAAAATTTAAAATTTAAAATTTAAAATTTAAAATTTAAAATTTAAAATTTAAAATTTAAAATTTAAAATTTAAAATTTAAATTTAAAATTTAAAATTTAAAATTTAAAATTTAAAATTTAAAATTTAAAATTTAAAATTTAAAATTTAAAATTTAAAATTTAAAATTTAAAATTTAAAATTTAAAATTTAAAATTTAAAATTTAAAATTTAAAATTTAAAATTTAAAATTTAAAATTTAAATTTAAAATTTAAAATTTAAAATTTAAATTTAAAATTTAAAATTTAAAATTTAAAATTTAAAATTTAAAATTTAAAATTTAAAATTTAAAATTTAAAATTTAAATTTAAAATTTAAAATTTAAATTTAAAATTTAAAATTTAAAATTTAAAATTTAAAATTTAAAATTTAAAATTTAAAATTTAAAATTTAAAATTTAAAATTTAAAATTTAAAATTTAAAATTTAAAATTTAAAATTTAAAATTTAAAATTTAAAATTTAAAATTTAAAAATTTAAAATTTAAAATTTAAAATTTAAAATTTAAAATTTAAAATTTAAATTTAAATTTAAAATTTAAAATTTAAAATTTAAAATTTAAAATTTAAAATTTAAAATTTAAAATTTAAAATTTAAAATTTAAAATTTAAAATTTAAAATTTAAAATTCATTTAAATTTAAATTTAAAATTTAAAATTTAAAATTTAAAATTTAAAATTTAAAATTTAAAATTTAAAATTTAAAATTTAAAATTTAAAATTTAAAATTTAAAATTTAAAATTTAAAATTTAAAATTTAAAATTTAAAATTTAAATTTAAAATTTAAAATTTAAATTTAAATTTAAAATTTAAAATTTAAAATTTAAAATTTAAAATTTAAAATTTAAATTTAAATTTAAATTTAAAATTTAAATTTAAAAATTTAAAATTTAAATTTAAAATTTAAAATTTAAAATTTAAATTTAAAATTTAAAATTTAAAATTTAAAATTTAAAATTTAAAATTTAAAATTTAAAATTTAAAATTTAAAATTTAAAATTTAAAATTTAAAATTTAAAATTTAAAATTTAAAATTTAAAATTTAAAATTTAAAATTTAAAATTTAAAATTTAAAATTTAAAATTTAAAATTTAAAAATTTAAAATTTAAAATTTAAAATTTAAAATTTAAAATTTAAAATTTAAAATTTAAAATTTAAAATTTAAAATTTAAAATTTAAAATTTAAAATTTAAAATTTAAAATTTAAAATTTAAAATTTAAAATTTAAAATTTAAAATTTAAAATTTAAAATTTAAATTTAAAATTTAAAATTTAAAATTTAAAATTTAAATTTAAAATTTAAAATTTAAAATTTAAAATTTAAAATTTAAAATTTAAAATTTAAAATTTAAAATTTAAATTTAAAATTTTAAAATTTAAAATTTAAAATTTAAAATTTAAAATTTAAAATTTAAAATTTAAAATTTAAAATTTAAAATTTAAAATTTAAAATTTAAAATTTAAAATTTAAAATTTAAATTTAAAATTTAAAATTTAAAATTTAAAATTTAAAATTTAAAATTTAAAATTTAAAATTTAAAATTTAAAATTTAAAATTTAAAATTTAAAATTTAAAATTTAAAATTTAAAATTTAAAATTTAAAATTTAAAATTTAAAATTTAAAATTTAAAATTTAAAATTTAAAATTTAAAATTTAAAATTTAAAATTTAAAATTTAAAATTTAAAATTTAAAATTTAAAATTTAAAATTTAAATTTAAAATTTAAAATTTAAAATTTAAATTTAAAATTTAAAATTTAAAGATTTAAAATTTAAAATTTAAAATTTAAAATTTAAAATTTAAAATTTAAAATTTAAATTTAAAATTTAAAATTTAAAATTTAAAATTTAAAATTTAAAATTTAAAATTTAAAATTTAAAATTTAAAATTTAAAATTTAAAATTTAAAATTTAAATTTAAAATTTAAAATTTAAAATTTAAAATTTAAAATTTAAAATTTAAAATTTAAAATTTAAAATTTAAAATTTAAAATTTAAAATTTAAAATTTAAAATTTAAAATTTAAAATTCAAATTTAAAATTTAAAATTTAAAATTTAAAATTTAAAATTTAAAATTTAAATTTAAAATTTAAAATTAAAATTTAAAATTTAAAATTTAAAATTTTAAAATTTAAAATTTAAAATTTAAAATTTAAAA
The DNA here is from genome assembly GCA_030180095.1 of Magnolia changhungtana. Lineage (NCBI taxonomy): Eukaryota > Viridiplantae > Streptophyta > Magnoliopsida > Magnoliales > Magnoliaceae > Magnolia > Magnolia changhungtana. The sequence goes on along the minus strand of JASAUF010000053.1, from coordinate 4,681 downwards.
TTTAAAATTTAAAATTTAAAATTTAAAATTTAAAATTTAAAATTTAAAATTTAAAATTTAAAATTTAAAATTTAAAATTTAAAATTTAAAATTTAAAATTTAAATTTAAAATTTAAAATTTAAAATTTAAAATTTAAAATTTAAAATTTAAATTTAAAATTTAAAATTTAAAATTTAAATTAAATTTAAAATTTAAATTTAATTTAAAATTTAAAATTTAAAATTTAAAATTTAAAATTTAAAATTTAAAATTAAAATTTAAAATTTAAAATTTAAAATTTAAAATTTAAAATTTAAAATTTAAAATTTAAAATTTAAAATTTAAAATTTAAAATTTAAAATTTAAAATTTAAAATTTAAAATTTAAAATTTAAAATTTAAAATTTAAATTTAAAATTTAAAATTTAAAATTTAAAATTTAAAATTTAAAATTTAAAATTTAAAATTTAAAATTTAAAATTTAAAATTTAAAATTTAAAATTTAAAATTTAAAATTTAAAATTTAAAATTTAAAATTTAAAATTTAAAATTTAAAATTTAAAATTTAAAATTTAAAATTTAAAATTTAAAATTTAAAATTTAAAATTTAAAATTTAAAATTTAAAATTTAAAATTTAAAATTTAAAATTTAAAATTTAAAATTTAAAATTTAAAATTTAAAATTTAAAATTTAAAATTTAAAATTTAAAATTTAAAATTTAAAATTTAAAATTTAAAATTTAAAATTTAAAATTTAAAATTTAAAATTTAAAATTTAAAATTTAAAATTTAAAATTTAAAATTTAAAATTTAAAATTTAAAATTTAAAATTTAAAATTTAAAATTTAAAATTTAAAATTTAAAATTTAAAATTTAAAATTTAAAATTTAAAATTTAAAATTTAAAATTTAAAATTTAAAATTTAAAATTTAAAATTTAAAATTTAAAATTTAAAATTTAAAATTTAAAATTTAAAATTTAAAATTTAAAATTTAAATTTAAAATTTAAAATTTAAAATTTAAAATTTAAAATTTAAATTAAATTTAAAATTTAAAATTTAAAATTTAAAATTTAAAATTTAAAATTTAAAATTTAAAATTTAAAATTTAAAATTTAAAATTTAAATTTAAAATTTAAAATTTAAAATTTAAAATTTAAATTTAAAATTTAAAATTTAAAATTTAAAATTTAAAATTTAAAATTTAAAATTTAAAATTTAAAATTTAAAATTTAAAATTTAAAATTTAAAATTTAAAATTTAAATTTAAAATTTAAAATTTAAAATTTAAAATTTAAAATTTAAAATTTAAAATTTAAAATTTAAAATTCCAAAATTTAAAATTTAAAATTTAAAATTTAAAATTTAAAATTTAAAATTTAAAATTTAAAATTTAAAATTTAAAATTTAAAATTTAAAATTTAAAATTTAAAATTTAAATTTAAAATTTAAAATTTAAAATTTAAAATTTAAAATTTAAAATTTAAAATTTAAAATTTAAAATTTAAATTAAAATTTAAAATTTAAAATTTAAAATTTAAAATTTAAAATTTAAAATTTAAAATTTAAAATTTAAAATTTAAAAATTTAAAATTTAAAATTTAAAATTTAAAATTTAAAATTTAAAATTTAAAATTTAAAATTTAAAATTTAAAATTTAAAATTTAAAATTTAAAATTTAAAATTTAAAATTTAAAATTTAAAATTTAAATTTAAAATTTAAAATTTAAAATTTTACAAATTTCCGGAATTTAAAATTTAAATTTAAAATTTAAAATTTAAAATTTAAAATTTAAAATTTAAAATTTAAAATTTAAAATTTAAAATTTAAAATTTAAAATTTAAAATTTAAAATTTAAAATTTAAAATTTAAAATTTAAAATTTAAAATTTAAAATTTAAAATTTAAAATTTAAAATTTAAAATTTAAATTTAAAATTTAAAATTTAAAATTTAAAATTTAAAATTTAAAATTTAAAATTTAAAATTTAAAATTTAAAATTTAAAATTTAAAATTTAAAATTTAAAATTTAAAATTTAAAATTTAAAATTTAAAATTTAAAATTTAAAATTTAAAATTTAAAATTTAAATTTAAAATTTAAAATTTAAAATTTAAAATTTAAAATTTAAAATTTAAAATTTAAAATTTAAAATTTAAAATTTAAAATTTAAATTTAAAATTTAAAATTTAAAATTTAAAATTTAAAATTTAAATTTAAAATTTAAAATTTAAAATTTAAAATTTAAAATTTAAAATTTAAAATTTAAAATTTAAAATTTAAAATTTAAAATTTAAAATTTAAATTTAAAATTTAAAATTTAAAATTTAAAATTTAAAATTTAAATTTAAAATTTAAATTTAAAATTTAAAATTTAAAATTTAAAATTTAAAATTTAAAATTTAAAATTTAAAATTTAAAATTTAAAATTTAAAATTTAAAATTTAAAATTTAAAATTTAAAATTTAAAATTTAAAATTTAAAATTTAAAATTTAAAATTTAAAATTTAAAAATTTAAAATTTAAAATTTAAAATTTAAAATTTAAAATTTAAAATTTAAAATTTAAAATTTAAATTTAAAATTTAAAATTTAAAATTTAAAATTTAAAATTTAAAATTTAAAATTTAAAATTTAAAATTTAAAATTTAAAATTTAAAATTTAAAATTTAAAATTTAAAATTTAAAATTTAAAATTTAAAATTTAAAATTTAAAATTTAAATTTAAAATTTAAAATTTAAAATTTAAAATTTAAAATTTAAAATTTAAAATTTAAAATTTAAAATTTAAAATTTAAAATTTAAAATTTAAAATTTAAAATTTAAAATTTAAAATTTAAATTTAAAATTTAAAATTTAAAATTTAAAATTTAAAATTTAAAATTTAAAATTTAAATTTAAAATTTAAAATTTAAAATTTAAAATTTAAAATTTAAAATTTAAAATTTAAAATTTAAAATTTAAAATTTAAAATTTAAAATTTAAAATTTAAAATTTAAATTTAAAATTTAAAATTTAAAATTTAAAATTTAAAATTTAAATTTAAAATTTAAAATTTAAAATTTAAAATTTAAAATTTAAAATTTAAAATTTAAAATTTAAAATTTAAAATTTAAAATTTAAAATTTAAAATTTAAAATTTAAAATTTAAAATTTAAAATTTAAAATTTAAATTTAAAATTTAAAAATTTAAAATTTAAAATTTAAAATTTAAAATTTAAAATTTAAAATTTAAAATTTAAAATTTAAAATTTAAAATTTAAAATTTAAATTTAAAATTTAAAATTTAAATTTAAATTTAAAATTTAAAATTTAAAATTTAAAATTTAAAATTTAAATTTAAAATTTAAATTTAAAATTTAAAATTTAAAATTTAAATTTAAAATTTTAAAATTTAAAATTTAAAATTTAAAATTTAAAATTTAAAATTTAAAATTTAAAATTTAAAATTTAAAATTTAAAGATTTAAAATTTAAAATTTAAATTTAAATTTAAAATTTAAAATTTAAATTTAAAATTTAAATTTAAAATTTAAAATTTAAAATTTAAAATTTAAAATTTAAAATTTAAAATTTAAAATTTAAAATTTAAATTTAAAATTTAAAATTTAAAATTTAAAATTTAAAATTTAAAATTTAAAATTTAAAATTTAAAATTTAAAATTTAAATTTAAAATTTAAAATTTAAAATTTAAATTTAAAATTTAAATTTAAATTTAAAATTTAAATTTAAAATTTAAATTAAATTTAAAATTTAAAATTTAAAGTTAAAATTTAAATTTCAAAATTTAAAATTTAAAATTTAAATTTAAATTTAAAATTTAAAATTTAAATTTAAAATTTAAAATTTAAAATTTAAATTTAAATTTAAATTTAAAATTTTAAAATTTAAAATTTAAAATTTAAAATTTAAAATTTTAAAATTTAAATTTAAATTTAAAATTTAAATTTAAAATTTAAATTTAAAATTTAAATTTAAAATTTAAATTTAAAATTTAAAATTTAAAATTTAAAATTTAAATTTAAAATTTAAAATTTAAATTTAAATTTAAAATTTAAAAATTTAAAATTTAAATTTAAAATTTAAAATTTAAAATTTAAAATTTAAAATTTAAATTTAAAATTTAAAATTTAAAATTTAAAATTTAAAATTTAAAATTTAAATTTAAAATTTAAATTTAAATTTAAAATTTAAAATTTAAAATTTAAAATTTAAAATTTAAATTTAAAATTTAAAAATTTAAAATTTAAAATTTAAATTTAAATTTAAAATTTAAAATTTAAATTTAAAATTTAAAATTTAAAATTTAAATTTAAAATTTAAAATTTAAAATTTAAAATTTAAATTTAAAATTTAAAATTTAAATTTAAAATTTAAAATTTAAAATTTAAAATTTAAAATTTAAAATTTAAAATTTAAAATTTAAAAATTTAAAATTTAAATTTAAAATTAAAATTTAAAATTTAAAATTTAAAATTTAAATTTAAAATTTTAAATTTAAAAATTTAAATTTAAAATTTAAAATTTAAAATTTGATTTAAATTTAAAATTTAAAATTTAAAATTTAAAATTTAAATTTTAAAATTTAAAATTTTAAGTTCGATTTAGGTTCGATTTAGAGATTAGGTTAAGAATTTAAAATTTAGGGCTGAGGATTTAAGTTGATTTAGGATTTTAAGGTTGGAATTTAAGGTTTAGGGTTTAA